>JAOXJJ010050859.1:0-17368 GCA_025769935.1 Phoenix roebelenii | reverse complement strand
TGTTTCTTTTAACTTTTGAAGGGAGAAAGTGAGGGAACACTCAACTAAATATGGGTCATGTGCCAGTTTTCTGCAATAGAAATGGAGCCAGTTTTATGCAATAGAAATGGATTTTGGAAGAAGGTCTAGCTTGTAGACGGACTTAGTTTGTAGGTCATGGGTCACTTATTCTGACCGGAGGTCAATTGCAAGTCTTTCAAGTCATGGGTCGCCCAACACCTCATAATTATGATATGGCTAATTAGATTTGTCCAAATTCTTTTCCAAAAGTGTGGTAAAGTTTTTATTTACTTGTATATCCTTATAAAAATTTTTATTTACACGCCTACCCATTAAAAATATTTTAATTATTTTAATTTAAAATTATTAAATTTTTAACGGCATTAGATGGCATGGATAAATATACAAAAATAACAATAAAAAAGGCAAAATGGCACGGCCGGCCATTTTGCCTTTTTATTGAGTCGTTGACATACTAATATTTCTAAAAAGCCCTTGGCCTGCAGCACGGCCGTCGATCGCGTTCTGGCGAATATATTACTTTTCTTTTATTGCAAACATAAGCAGGGATGCAAGTTGATGAGGACTGCTTACCTATTTGATTTTTATTACCGTGGACTAGCATAAGCGTGTTCAAACCGGGGGAAGAGTCATGGCAGCTTTTTAATTTCTGTCCTATGTTTAGATTGCTAAATTGTTTTTTTTGATAAAAGCTAAATTGCTTTCAATGCAACTAGGCAAAATGGCAGACTAAAGTGGTGCAGACTTATTTAGAATTCTCATCGCTTTCGACGTAACTAGGTAAAGGCTAACTAAAGTGATGCAATTTTTCCTAATAAATTTGTGGATGCCAGATGGGTTGGTCGATAGTCATCAGGTTATGGTTTATAATACTTATTCAAAACTTGTTTATATTATAAAATATAATTATTTTAAATATATTATAATTCTTTTAATAATTTATTATTTCCACATAAAATTCAATCATTTTTTAATAGAAAATAAAAATAATTTAATTTATTTTATTTTTTTATAATATTTTAAAACATTTTCATTTAAAATATTTAGTAAATTCAATAATTTTAATATATTTCTGCAATCGTATATGTATTTTCTTAAAGTCCTTTAAAAGTAGATAATGCATGATTCTTTTTATTAATGTTGTAATTTAAAAGTAACAGTATTTGATATAGAATATTTTAATACTTGCTATTATATATTTTTATATATTTTTTAAACTTTTTATATATTTTTAGTACAAATGAGGTTGGATGCGTAATCCAAATTCTTGGTTAAGTTGGTTTCCATGCAACTTTTTGCTAACTACGGCCTAGACCATTACTGGTTTTAGGGTGCTGCACGCAATATTGATAGTAAATTTTGTATTTTTTGGTACAACGGCGGTTCCCACGCAACAGGTGCAAATGCAGCCAACAAGATTAAAAAATAGAAGACTAAACAAGGGCTCATGCAGTTACACGTGGTTCGCTAGATAAAGCTTCTGGAGTGGTGGCTTGCAAAGGAGTTAACTCAATTTATTGCACCGTTTGTCTTCATGTATAGGCTTGTTAACGAGCCGAGGCTTGGGCTCGGCTAGTGTCACAGAAGCTTGGACCTGAGCTCGGGCTCGATACCAAGCTCGGCCCGTTTCAATTGTGCATGGCTTATCTACAAAATTGATTTGTATACCACAAAATGTCCAATATATTAGAATTGCAGTCACATAAGATGAATGGTAAAAAGTATGTATCACAAGGGTATAGTACATAAGAAATAATCAGAAGCATTAACCATTGGACCTTTGGTGCATTCTTTATTCAAGCACTAACACTGTCTTCACCCTGCTCTTCCTGGCGGCCCTCTTGGTGCTGCTCTCCACCAACCCCTCCTTCCCCGCGGCCACCTCCGTCACCGGCGACCCTTCTGTCTCCGGCAACGGCCTCCGACCCTACCTCGGCCGCACCTTCCTAGGCCTCAAGTCCGAGCCCCTCCACACCCACCTCCACCTCCTCCTCCACCAGGCGGCCGACCACTCCGCCCTCGTCCACGCCTACGCCCGCCGCCTCAATCTAGATAACTCCGGCCAGCTCTGCACCTTCGAAGACCTCACCGCCTCCTTCTCCTCCCTCGCCGCCCACCTCCCCTCCGAGCTCCCCTCCGACGAGGACTCCCTCCGCCCCCTCGAGAAGGAGGCTAAAGACCGCATCAAGTTCGCCCGCGCCCTCATCTCTCCGAATCCAAGGAGTCCTTCGACGGTTACTACCAACATCATTTGCTGCTAAATCTATTCGAGGTTGGTATGGCGCGAGCGGAGGTGGGACGGTGCCTGGCCCAGCACCTCGGCCAGCCGCAGCACCACCATCTCGAATAGCATGAAAAGCGCCCCCGCCCCCTCGTACACGCTCCCCATTGGCAACCTCACCCCCAGCGGAGCTCCCGACTCCTCCTCGCCATCAGCCATGGTTTGGGCCGGGATGTACGCCACCGCGTCCGCGCTCCGGCACGCCACGCTCCCCAGCTCTGGCCGCGCGGTCTGCAGCGCCACGTGGGCCCCGGCGGACTTGGCCACGCCGCAGTTGGCATTGACGGTAGAGAAGCTGCCAGGGCCGGCGGAGGCGAGGAGGAGGTCGCCGGCCGAGACGGGAGGCGTGGTGATGTCGCCGACGACGTGGGCGGGGAGGCCAAGGTTCTAGTGAGCCAGTATTCACTTTGACTCGGGAGAGGAGGGCTAGGAGTCTTGGTCCTCTTGGAGAGCCGGAGAGGAGGGCCTTCGCCGTTGGATGCAGGATTTTCAAATGATCTCAACCGTCAAATTTCGAACTTATTTGATCGTGTTAAGTCACGAGCTCAAGCTTAGGCTCAGGCTTGAATTTAAATGGGCCTCATTTTGAGCTTGGGCTCAGGCTCGTTTGACTAACGGGTCGAGCACAAGCCGAGCCCGAGCAGCTCGACTCATTAAAAGCCCTATCCCTGCATAGATGTGTGGCCTGATGGGAGCCACACTCCACCAATAATCTGTGGATGTCATGGAGCCTTCCCCAGCAGTGCATCCTCGATTCGAACCCACTCGATCACTGTGGTCGAGTTTTCCTCAAGGAGGATGCAATCCATGCCCAGCACCACCCTCGGATGAGAACTGCCATCCTCGAAGATCCAGGCATTTCTATCTAGCTAACAGTAGTAGGTTAGATAGGCAGCATGCGTCCCCCTCTCCTCAAGTCTGAGCCCCCCCCCCCACTAAGGCCTCCAGAAAGCACAGGAAGTCTTCAATTGACGTCCACCCCTACTGAGGGTTAGGGTGGGCCAAGGCACACCTCCAAATTTGACTAGCTCGCGGATACTCAATAAGAACAAGGTAGGTAGACTTCTCCACCTCCAGGCAAACCACACAAGTTGAAGGGATCATCACTACCCACCACACCAATACATCACTGGTAGGCAAACACCTCCAAGCTACCTTCAAGAGGTACATGGCTACATAGGGGTACTCCTAACAGGGTGGCATGCCTCTGATAGTAAATTTTGCATTGAGAACTAATTTTGTCTCATGGTTAAACTATTTTTGATTCATATAACATGTTCATTAAATGAATTAGATCAAATCAAGTTGAAAATAACATATCTAACCAATCAAAAATTTTTTGGATAAAATATAATATATAAACAATTTTATTAGATTTACTCTGCCTTTCATACCTAATAACAATTAAAGTTTATTTTTTTATAAGAGTAGGTAAAAGATATTATATACACTTATATTAATAAATTATTTGTAATATATTTTTAGTCAATTAATAATCACTAACTTATATAAAACTATTATGAAATAGATTAAAAATCCCAAGCTGAACCTAACCTACATTTCTCTAACTATTGATTTGACTGAACTTGCAACTTGCTCAATAAATAGGCTTGGCTGAATGATGTTGAAACTAGCATCTTTAGCCTATTAAAACTTGTTAAGTACAAACTAAATATATAATAGTAAATATATATATAATTGAAACCTAAATTACTTTTAAGTTTTTTTTAAATATATAAAATATCTTTTTAAAAAATACATATTTAGTGATGAAATGTTATCATTGCAAAAAAATCCTAATTAGATTGCAATGATACTAATTTATCACAAAATAACCAATAAATAGTTAACAATGAAAACTATTAGTTATACAATAATGTATAGATGGCAAATAATGTGCTGGCTTCACCCTAAGAGAAGTTGGCAAATCAATTAACAACTTTAACTGAAATTTCAGAAGAAAAAAAATTAGGGCTTAAAACAAAGGATCATGAATGTGACCCTCTGCTTGAGCCTCGACTGAGAAGATAAGGCGGCTATAAAGCAGTCTTTGGTGCGGACACCATGAGATCAATACAAAACAATCGCTTGGCCATTGGGGTTGCTCCTAACGAACGATCGGCCAACATTGCCCCCCTCGTTAAACTTTTTCTTTGTTGAGTTCATCTCTTTCAAAAATTCCTCTATTTACTCTCCTCTACCTCCCTGCGATCGATCATCATCAAACCCCCAACTCCTTCCCCCATCATCTTCCTCCTCTAAGGTGGTTGTAGAGCCCTCATACTGTCCGCTACCACCCAAAAGACACCTGATTTTCTGCCTCCTCTATTTTGAGCTCCATCCACTCTTTGAAGTTGCTGCCTTTGGCCATGATTCCCCACCTCTGCCAGTGCCAGTGAGACCCTCCTTCACCCTCCTTTTCTTCTTTAAGCTAAGCCCTATCCCCCTGATTTGTAGCCAACTCAAGATCCTATTTGGCCCCATTCTCTGGTGCTCACTGCTGTCAAAAGCCATTACCGCTACTATTGTCGCGTCTTTATCCTTATTACCATGCCTCGCTAGACCACCATCAAACCCTTAGCACCTCCTGTTTCCTCATTTTGTCTTTTCCCTTCGTGTTCTTCTTCTTATTTTCTCTCTTTTTCTTCCTATTTTCTTCTTTTATTCTTCCCTATGGACTCTCTCCATGAACTTTCTCTCTCCTCCACTTGATATTCTCTCTCCTCATTTCCTAACTTATGGACTAGATGCTCATCTCCCTTGATTTCTTTCTATCACTAATAGATCAAGCCCAAACCTTTGGTTGGATCTGAGTCTCTCTCTCTTCGCTACTTTTTTCTCACACATTTTTCTTTTGATTGAGGGCCAACAATGTTTGTTGTTCTGGTAAGTCTCCGACTTCCGAGGAATGTCAAATCTAGGGATTGCGCCATCTGTCCAAGGTAACCACCATAAATCTTATTTTGCCATTTTCTTTTGAAATTGGAAATCTCTTCTTACGCTTCGAAATTAAAAATTGATGAGATATGGAGCCTTAAAAAGGTATCATAATTTTTATATTTTGATTCGATTGAAAAAAGGAAGATTTTCTTCGACCAGTTTAACTCGAATCTCTCGAAAGATAACTAGAAGCAAATAGAAGAATTTCGAAAGTAAGGCTTTAAGTCCTATATTCATTTATTAATGATTTAAAAAATGAAGAACATAGCCTCTATTTATAATGTAAGGTTCGTCCTAACACAATTTGAGTCGGATTTCTCTTCCTAAATCTAGTAGGACTCTCATTCCTAAAATAAATATTACTAGTAGAAATCTTCTAAAAAAAGCTAAAAATCTTGAGAAGATAGATTTTAACTTCTACATCAATTCTGTCTTTTGTCGCTTTATCTGATTTTTCTCGGATAGAGAGCTACGTCTAATCAAAGTCCTTCTGAAAAAGAAACTTCCGGTTTAACGGCAAATGATGAAATTTGAGCTCGATCGCTAGGGCGCCGCACCCTAAAGAGAGGGTGTCAATCATAGATCTCGCTTGAAAAATTGTCTGATTAAAAAAAAAAGATCATCTTAATTGGACGTCGTATGACTAAATTATATTCTCTCGAAGTTTGGCATGCTACTCGATTTCTCGATATGGCGGATCTTGCCCTTGGTCCCTATCCAGTTCTGCTCGTAGTGGCCAAAGTGGTGCACATCGATTTGGAAATTCTCCTAAATTATATTTTAGGATGATAAATAGGATTAAGGAAGTAGGCTCAATGTGTTAATAATTTTTTTGTAGGCTGTGAATAGCCGTATCAAAAGGATTTTTGGATTCAGGTCAACTTAGATAGTAAGCTCCTCTACCTCTGGTAATTGGATAATACATATCATGATTCAAAAATTACAAGACTTACACAGTAAGCTCCTCTAACTCTGGCAATTTTGTTGGGAAAGTATTCATGCACATATTTAAGTAATTATTCAATATGCACAAATGATTTAAAAATTATTCATGCAGATATTGAAGTAATTATTGCAAAACATGGGAGTCAAGAATCGCTAGTAGCTTTAACCTAGTTGTTGTGTCGTCTACCGTCAAAGCTTCGAGACTCTGGGATGTCAAACAACCATATCTACAATATCTTATCATCTTTGTAGGAACTGTCAAATGAAAGAACGTGGCAATATATTAATCTGAAGGAACAACCTTTATTCAGCCTTCTCCATCCTTTGCCCCAACAAAAGAGGCAACGATCGAGGTTGCACATAAATCAAAGGTGGCATTAGATACCTTTATTATTTCCCCTGACAGACCTCCCGTGCAGGCACGGGCTCGAGGGAGCGGTAGTATCAAACATAAAATAAATCTACTTGGCTATACTGAATCAATAGCACAAAAATGTACATCCCAACGGCTCAAAGTCCTGAAAGAACGCGAACCATGGCACGGCGTGGACGATACATTCCTTCCAGTGGAACGGCCTTGGGCATGGTCAGCCCGGAACCTTCGGTCATGTCCACCTGTTCTTCTCCCACCCTCTTCCACTCAAAGCATTGGATCAAGGTCCCAAGTGTTAGGCCAACCTCTCTCATCGCCAGGCCTTCCCCCGGGCACCTCCTCCTTCCCATCCCAAACGGGATCATCAGCTTCCCTTCATCCCTGCCATCCTCAAATCTCTCAGGCTTGAACTTTGTAGGTTCCTCCCACACCTTAGGGTCCCTATGAATGTAGTGTGCATTAACCAGTAGCATGGTTCCACGTGGAACGTTGAAGCCCCCGACGACACACTCGTTTCCTGATTCATGAGGCAGGAGGAGTGGGGCAGCGGGGCAAATCCGAAGAGTTTCCCTGATGATACAGTGGAGGTATGGAAGATTAGAAACATCCGATTCTTCTAGCAGGCGCTCGTTTCCGACACGCTCATCAATCTCAGCCTGAGCCTTCTGCAATTTCTCTGGATTGTTGAGCAGGAGTGACATTGCCCATTCAATAGTACTAGATGAAGTATCTGTTCCTGCTAGGAATAAACTCTGGAGGCAGGAATGGAATCAGTCATCCCAACATTTTTACATATCGAGACAGAGAAATGAAAGTTCCAAATGAAGCAAACTCTTAAGTGAACCCTCACTTCCCACCTTCAGTGGGCTCTTAATTAAAATTGTCCTCTTTAGTGAGCTTTTATGTGCATATACATTTTTGTAAATGTAATTATATTTAGTACTCGAGCGTTTTTGAGGAAACAATGACAGTAGTAAATGAAAGTGGGAAAACATTTATCTATTATCAATTTAAAAAGAAGCTTTTACATCTATGCATGTATGTATGTATTTATGCTTCACATATGTATGTATGTATGGATGGATACATTGTAAATAGTGATTATTGAAAAATAATATATAAAAAACAATACATACGTGCATGCATATAGCAACGAGTCTGGCTTCTATAAAAATTTTGACAATCAAAATGATCGGTAAATAACAATTTTAAGCATAGAATGAAAATCACCTTTTTCGATCATAAATAGATTTGAAAATATTTAGCCTTAAATTTGTGCTACATATAGATAACTTTGTTTTTGTATAACTTCTTCAAGAATAGTGATTACGAATAGGGTAACAGGCATGTAGACTCGCTGCTTATTCATAATGACAGCCAAAATGCTAATGAAAGGAGTAGCGTTTCAAAAACACGAGATGGTCGTGCAGAATAATCCATATTTGCAAGGATATGTATGCGAAAAATTTGTTTAAAAATTCTATTTTTCTCTTTTTCTCTTGCGTTCATTCATAAACCTACAGCTAGAGGAAGAGAGATTTTTCTCATGCCTACTTACCGTGATAAGCCCTTTGATTGTCTGGTCGGTATAGTTCTCGGGATCCGTCTTTTGCAACGATAACAGATGAGCAATCATAGTTGTCTTTTTCTTTGTTTCTCCTCCGTCCTCCTCGCACTCCCTTCTTTCCCCATCTATCAGTCTCTGCATGAACTCACTCCTCGCGTTCTCCAACCACACCAACTTCTTCTTCATTTGGTAATCGAACAACCTTAGCACCGGCAAGAAATCCCGTAGTTTCGTCGCACCACCAAGCATGAAGGTTTCCTCCACCGTCTCCCTAAACTGCCTCGCCTCCTGCGAGACCTCCCCATCCTCAACGTAGTACCTCTTCCCAGCAATCAACATCATTATCACGTTCAGCGCCAACTCGAAAAGCCTCGACTTCAACTCCACCTTCGCAAACCCCTCCGCTCCGGCCCCACACTTTCGGAAGAGTTGGCGGGCCAGGAGTCGCACCTCCGCAGCCCTTACATCGGAGGAGGAGAGAAGGCGGTGGTTGGAGAGGACGTCGACGGTGGCGATGCGGCGGAGATTGCGCCAATGGGGCCCGTAGTCAGAGGAGCCAAGACCCATGTTGCTATTCTCGATGTGCTTTGACGAGGGGAGGTGGGCGCGGTTGGCAAAAGTGATGTCGTTGGTCGTGAAGCACTCCTGGGCGACGGAGGGCGAGGAGACGACGAGGACCGGGCGGGAGCCAAAATGGAGGAGGAGAACGGAGCCATAACGATCGGCAACGCGAGCGAGGGCGCGATGGAGGGGATTCTTGAATAGATAAAGGTGACCTATGAAGGGGAGCGACGGAGGGCTTGGAGGGAAGCTTTTCCCATTCCAGGGAAACAATAAAAGTTTGATGAAGAGGAGGAGAGCAAGGGTGAGGGAGATGTAGGACAGCGTTTCCATGGCGACGACCAACGATTAAGCGGGACCAGAAGAGTAAATGATTTTCTCGTACGAAAACCAAAGGAATTGTATTGGGATGATTTGAGAGGCGTGTGCACCTGATGACCATATCATATGATCCTATTCCTATTTATAGCGGTATGCTTGGAAAAAATTCCTAGGGGCCGGTCCTGTGTCACGTTGTGAAAGTTACGTCATTCTCTGCATGCAAACGTCAGCACATACGCAGCCCTGCAGCAACCAGCGTGATTCAGATGCACGATTTACTGCCAGGAAATAATAAAATATTAGCGTGACGCGGGCTCTTACGCGATGGGGTTTGGAGGCGTGGGTCTACCTTGGCGGTCTCGAGACCCAGACACGTCGCATGTCTTCATGACTGGCACGGGTGGTCGGGCTCTTGGCTTTGGTTCGCTGTTGTTGACCAGACGATAAGCAGTCGAAGAGGATAAGCATTAGCCTGGAAAGGCAGAATCAGAAGCTGGGTCCAGATTCCAGAAGGACCACGCACCTTATGAAGTAGAATTCCAAGTAGAGTTCCGGTTCTCTCTTGCTGCCTAGATTTCGGCGCGGCTGAGGCGAGAGATGATCGCATATTTATGCACCTTATGAAGTAGCCTAACAAGATTTCTACGAATGTTTAGAATGTGGTGCACGCCTTGCAGAGTAAGGATCTTCCCAAAGGTAAGTGTCAGATCCACTCGTCCCACTCCAAGCACGCGCGCCACAGTATTATTACCCATGGTCACAGTTCCTCTACATGAGATCTGATAAGATGAAAACTAGATGCGATTAGAGCAAACATGTATACTAGCTCCGGTATTAATCCACCAGTCAAGTGCTAATTGTGTCATGTTAACTTCAGGTATGAAGGAAACAGACCTGATAGCAGTCTTAGAGGAGTCAGCCTTACAGGTCACCATGTTGGCCTGGGCGCCAGAAGTGGCAGGACCCTTACTTCTAGGTTGATGAGGAGTAGTGATCTTGTAGAAGCATTGGTTGGCCATATGGTTGGTTCGACCACAGACAAAACAACAACAAACATATTTTCCTTCTTTCTCTTTCTTTTGGTTATGAGAGAAGTTGGATCTTTTGTTGTTGGGCTGAAAGGAGTTTCTATAGTTGAATGATTTCTTCCTAAAGGACTTGTTGTAGTTGGGAAGGAAAGAATGATTCTGATTTTTGGATTTGGGCTTGGATTCAACATTGTTGACTTTAGGCAAATGATTGGAGGAGTGGAATTTTTTTCTAAGGCGATATTGTTCTTCAATCCTAATAGAATTTAGGACTTGGGTTAGAGACAGATCACCTTGGGTGTGGCTCAATGTCTTGGCAAAGTCTGACCAGGTAGATGAAAGTTTGTCTATAATACAGGCAACTTGGAAAGACTCATCTAAGTGGGTTCCATTTGTCTGGAGTTGAAGAGTCAATGTTTCATATCATGAATTTGATCATTCATAGGTTTGGAATCAACAAATTTAAACTTGCTAAAGTCAGAAGCTTTGAATCTCTTTACCCCGGCATCATCAAGTCCATATTTATTTTCTAGGGTATCCCAGAGATCCTTGGCACTCTTAGCTATATAATAAATATCATAAAGCCTATTAGAAAGAGCTCCTAGATTCTATAAAGACAGTGAAAGTTGGTTTCTTCTGAAGTCCTAGTGGAGGAGGTAGCATCAGAAGGAGCAGGGTTTGGGTTGTTGCGAGTAGAAGGTCGTGAAGCAGATAGGTTAGACCCACCAATGGCGGAGATCAAGCCTAGGGTGGTGAGCCAGAACTGCATTTGATTCTGCCACCTTCTAAAGTTTTGACCATCAAACTTTTCAGATTTAGCACTAAGATTTTCGGATGTGTGGGAAGCCATTAATTTGTAGCTTAACACAATTTTGACACTTATAGAAATGAGAAGGTTTATGTCAAATTATTGCACTGATATTTAAGGAACACCATCTAGGCGAAGCCCATTAGGCAAAAAAACAATTCCTGTAAAAGAGATATTTGCAGTCTAACTATTTGGTAAAGTGATAGGAGCTGTTGGGGAAAAAAATGGACCACCTCACAAGTACAATTAAAGCACCTAAATCCGACAGCAAGGCCGAGCTTATGCAGGCTGCTGAGCTCAGAAGGCTGCTGAGCTCATGCAGGCCGAGCTCATGCAGAAGGCTGAGCACAGAAGGCTGCCGAGCTCATCCAGGCCGAGCTCATGAAGGTTGCCGAGCTCATGCAGGCCGAGCTCATGCAGAAGGCCGACCTCAGAAAACTGCCAAGCTCATGCAGGCCGAGCTCATGTAGAAGGCCGAGCTCATGAAGGCTGCCGAGCTCATGCAGAAGGTCGAGCTCATGCAGAAGGCCGAGCTCAGAAGACTGTCGAGCCCATGCAGGCCGAGCTCATGCAGAAGGCCGAGCTCAGAAGGCTAATCACAAAAGGCCAAGCTGACCTCAGAAGGCCGACCTCGTCGTCCATATGTTGCGGCCATACCCTGCAGCAGCCTCACTGCACCATGATTTACTTGCCAGCCACGCTACGACATATCAACCAGGGACCATGCCTTGCCACCGCCGCCAACAATTAATGCGCACAGCCTCTGCAGGTCTCCGGCTTGCTCCACAATTAATGCACGTCTTCAGCTTACTCAACCATCATCACGCATGGCCCCTCCAGATCTTCGACTTACTCAACAATTAATACGCGTGTCACCTGCCATCTACGGATCTCCAGTCATCCACGGCAAATCAGCTCGGCTGCGTCTAGTCAGCCGCGACAATTTTCTAACTCTAACCTCGTCTCCCACGGCAGCATTAATTCACCTGATCGTGCATCAATTAATGCGGCATGCTCAGCTGTACGGCGAGCTCGCCCCATCACCTCACAGGTAACCCAGTGTCCCTCTATAAAAGGAGAACAACTCCATTTTAGAGGGGGCTGGAAGGCTTAAACTCCAGACATACAATACTTCTCCCACTTACACTCTTGCCCCCTCTGACTTAGGTATCGGAGGGCCGGTGCCGAAAAACCCGGCCACCGGCTTTTTTGCAGGTCCAGCGGAGGACGCCGTCCACCGACTGATCGCCGCCCGCCAACTCGCACCGGAGCTCCTCCCTCTCGGCCAAGTGGTCACCCCCGGGTCCAATTTTCAGCAACAGGAGCAATGGTAGATTGTGGTGTTAGTGTGACAAAGGAGGACTTGGAGCAAGCCATGTGATGTGTAGGCCCTGTATCAATAATCCAATATGAAGAAATCGAAGCAGAGAGACAAGAGATATTACCTTCTACATTGGCTGCTGGGTTAGATGAAGTAGTAGGAGCCATGGCAGAGAGAAGGGCCATCAACTGCTGATACTGATCTGGAGTGAAGGGCTCCCCATGAGCATGGCCTTCAGTGGTAGTGTCCAAAGAAGCAAAAGCTTGCTGGCTACGCTGATTGGAAGGAGACGATTTGTTCCTCCCTTGCTGTCGACGCCCATTATTTTTATTGGAAAATCCATGGAGAAGAAAACATCAATCAATCATATGATTGGTCCTCTTGCAATGATCACAATACAAGGTATGTTTTTGTGAAATAGGAGGACGACTAACAGAAAGTGCAGCAGCATCAGTAGAAGAAGTAACCAAATGCAAATTGCGGTGTCGTTCCTCCTGAAGTAATGGGAAATATGCACAGCTAACAGTGGGAAGAGGATCCATCAAGAGGATCTGACTACATATGGCATTGTAGCTTTCATTTAAGCCCGTAAGAAATTGCATCACCATTTCTCGTTGTTGAATAGTTGTGAGTTCCTTCGAGGAACCGCAGGTGCAAGATGGAATAGTGCTATAGGAAGATAGTTCATCCCATAATGCCTTTAGGCTAGTAAAATAAGTAGCAATGGGAGAAGTACCTTGTTGATGAGTAGCGATAGCCCGAGAGAGTTGGAATGTACGAGGAGCATTTTGCTGGGAGAAACGGTCGTTGAGTTCACTCCTTACCTCGCTGGCTTTCTCAGCATACATCACGCTATTGGCAATGTCATGATGCACTGAATTCAGGATCCAGGAGTATACCATTCGGTTGCATTGCTCCCACTGTGAGGCTTTAGCATCGGATGAATTAGGCTTCCTGATGGTTCCATCGACGAAACCAAATTTGTTTTTGGCCATGAGAGCCATGCGCATGGCCCGACACCAGGTAGCATAGTTGTTTTCGGTGAGACTCTAAGTGACGAGAGAAATACTAGGATTGTCAGAAGCATAGAGAACATAAGCCGAATCAGAACTCGTGGTGACACCGCTAGAAACCGAGTTGGTGCTGCTGTTGGAATCGGCCATGATACTAGATGGGTGTGATATCAATGCTCTGATACCATGTTAGAATCTAAAAAAGATTGTAATGGAAAGGAGGAGAAAGAGAGAAAGAGTAGAGACCAAGAGATAATGTGGTTCGACTTTAGTAAGCCTACGTCCACAGTAGAAATCCCTCACACCTTTTTATTACGTTTTCAGGGCTATAGTTCTCTTCTCTCTTATAGGCAAAAGTAGGAGAAGAGGGAGAAGGAACGGCTCCCATAAATCAAGGAGACAGTTCCTATTATGTTGCCAAAACAAAAGGAAAAACAATCACATTGATTCCAATCACCAAAATCATCAGACACCAAATAGGTAAATCACCAAAAATAGATCCATGCGTCATGCGTCCGTCCAATCAGGGATATCGTCCAATAACTTCTGTACCACAGACAGCTCATTTATTAAAACACGAAACTTATGCATTCAGCATGGTTTGCATGTAAAACATGAGGATATACATAGAAGATGCTTTGAATGAAAATCTGGTGATCTAACTTAAGAAATATCCGATCCAGAGATGTTCCCAATCGAATAATTGTGGGATTGATGACTTCCAGCTCCGATCTATTCGCAAGCTCAAACTTAACCACACCGATATTCTTGAGCAAAGTACTAGTTATCGAACTTGTAATAGCATTTAAATTTTTCTCTGTAATTATGCTAGAACTGCATTATGTACATGTATTAATGGTGGATGATTATGGCTAAAACTTTCTTTAGCCTACAAACTAGGTTGACTTCAACATTATCTTGCTGGTATATACCTTTAAATGTTATTTAATTGTCTTTATATTAAGTGTCATGTGCCTTTACCCCAATAAGATTACCATGTTCAAATCCTTAGACATATGATTGTGTTAAGTTTTATAAATTTTAATTAAATACCGCTCTTCCCTATCTCTCTAGAAAGTGTCATTTTGAGCGAGCCTTTGTCAGAGGAGCTAACTCGAGGGATTGACCCCAAACGGCATGGTATACCACTATTGCTGCCTTTTCCTTCCCATCCCGAGCGGGCCCGAAAACTTGGGATCTTCAAAAATACTCGGTTAGTCAAAGTAGAGGGCGCAACACGAAGCTTGCACCGATGATATCTGGATGTATGCATGGGCATGCTACTGGCATTAAACTACTAAGAAAGATGTTGATCAAACAAAGGATATAGAATAACATGGGTCCAAGAGATAGATCTACGTAGGGGTATAGCGCTAAGCTACAGTAAAAGAATGTATCGCTGGGTTAGGATAAAAATGCAGCGCTAGACTACTATAAGGGTGTAGTTCTAGGTTATGGTAGAAGATCTAAGTTACGCCTATTTATAGGATAAAGTATAAAGATAAAAATAAAATATCACTACATAAAAAGTCGGTTTTACTGATGTTTTTTTGCCAATGTTTTTCACAAGCGTCGGCAATAGACGATGCTAATAAGCGTCGTCGTACTAACGGCTTAAGACGACACTTATAAGCGTCATCAGAAACTAATCCCCAACAAAACTAGCAGCTGCCCCCCTTCCTCCTTATTCGATAGGCATCCTCGATCAAGCCCTAGCTACCCTTGTCCTCTCTGGCGCCAAGCGACATTCGATGCCAAGCTCCTCTTCTCCTCCATCCTCTCCGTGCCATGCGACCATGCATCCACAACCTTCTCTCCTCTTCCCTCCTCTGCCGCGCCGACTAGCCGATCCCATCCCCCTCTGCTGGAAAAAGAAGTATCATTTGATAACCCCACAGAATAGAAAATTTCTTGATAATTTATTGATGGATGTGTGTAATCCAGATACTTTTGTGTTGGATATTAAATAGAAAATTTGACAGTTATTAGATAGAAAATTTCTTCTTGTGATGGTTTTAAGGAACCAGTCTTCACCTTTTAGACGCATAGTATTTTTCTTTAGTCTTTGAATTTTTTTTTCTTCACACAGAGACACAGGGGGGTTGCTAAATAGGGAGATATGACAATGAGAAAGGCCCCTCCTATTGCTGTTTGTAGGTTGGATGGGTGTTGCCTGAAGATTTTTGTTGACTTGTGCCATTGGCTTCTGTTTCCAACTAATTTTCACTCTGTACCCACCGTATATTCCTGGATTCAATCATTTTGAGAGGACTTTAATTTGCTCTACAGAGAATCCTAAAAAAAATCATCGAGACCTTCCGATCGTCCACCTGTATGGTTGATCTGTGCAAGGAAACTTCCGCATGGCGTAGGAAAACAAAGCTTCAAAAATATTGCACATATATATATATATATATGAAGTGTCAAACTCATGACTAATCTGGTTGAAAGTTTTGCTGGTGACCTCAAGGTCATGGGGTTGATTTCAGAACTAGCGACAGTGTTAATCATTGTCTTAATTAGCCTTAATTAGGTGTGCAATTCCCTCAAGAAAATAAGAATTTGAAAGGATGTGGAGGTGCCTAAGTGTAATGAAGTTAAACAATATAAAAAATAATACTTCTGTTTATGTAGTGCTTGATTACATCTTCAAAACTACTTAGAGAAAAAAAAAGGCACTTAAACAGTTTTCACAATGACAAAACAAGGAATAATTTAACTAGAGCTTGTCTTAAAAATTTGTGGTAGCTCTATTAGATGTTTTGTTGAATACATTACAGGAATAATAACTTTTGCCGGCGTTTTCCATGACCTTTACCGATGCTTATTAGCGTCGGCCAAAACCCCGCCAACGCAAAGGCAAGCGTCGTAGATGCGTCGGTGATACCTGAGTGGAAAAAGTTTTGGCCGACGCAAGAGGAAAGCATCGGCAAAACCAAGGATTTACCGACGCTTATTAAAGCGTCGGTGTATCTTCTTTTTCTGACGCAATTTAGCGTCGGCATAGACTATTACTCGGGCGTGCCGGGGTTGTTGGTGGGGTTTTTGCGACGCTTATAAGCGTCGGCTAAAGAGTTTCAGCCCGTGCCAAACCTGATTTTTAACGACGCTTTAAAGCATCGGGCATGGAATGTTTTTTTTAAAAAATATTAGAAAAACACATGCTCGTCATAAATCAACTTTTACATCAATATGAACATGCATTACATTTACATCAACACAAATATTCAGATCATTCAAAACATTCATATTGTCATATATGATTAATAGGTTTAGAATTACAATGTACTTTGAAAAATATAAGAAAGATACATAGAAAACTCCTTAAATAATAGTCTAAAAAGTATCACAGACCGGATTTAGCGCCATCATTATCTCTACGAGCTGTTGAAGTATCAGAAATCTACAAAAAAAAAAGAAAATTTAGAAGTTAGGAATATGAAAAGCATTAACTCATGCAAAATAAATGATAATTATGTAAAGTTATCAAATACATATAGTTATTTACCTGAGGAGGGAGAAATCGCTATAACATAGATGAAACATGCTCAAGCTGAGACTGCAAAGTTAGTTGGTTCTGCTTCAACTCCGCCAACTCTGCGTGATGGCAATCCTTCATATCTTCAATTGTTGCCCGAAGTCTACTAACTTCTACATTGTTACTGCCTTCTCCAGCATTTCTTGTATACATACCCACTGCAGACAACTGAGTGGGGGTAACTCCAACGTCATAACTCCTCACTCTACCATAACGCTCTGGGCCCAATAATTCAACGAGCACCTGAGCTTCGACATGACTGGATACGTCGGATGATGATGACTCCCCGACGCGCTCTGAAATAAGAGTTGATGCCCTGTCCTATATCTCTCAAAAGAAAAGGTCATATTAATGTATGCCAATAATAGAACTAATAAAAATATCGTTGAAAGATTCAAAGATGAATACATACAACTATATCTCTTGACTCCTTCCGAACAAAACTACCATCTCGATGGGTGTGAGTCATCTTATAAAACTCCACCTTACCAGGCTCCCTCCCATTATTATCCATCTACAACAAAAGATATATTGGCAAGCTAGTTATCATGATACATGCTATATGATAGAACAGTTTAAAATAGTTTCAAAGAGTTTCAAAAAAACTTACGAATTCAGCTCTACGTCGAGCATAACTCATCGAGCCTGAAG
>JAOXJJ010050838.1:0-17380 GCA_025769935.1 Phoenix roebelenii | reverse complement strand
TATTATGATATAACGTATTATAATATTATATTTATAGTATAATACAATAATAAAGGTATAAAATATTTTAATTATTATGTTTAGGTTTATAAAAGGACAAACTATGTAATTATTATATTTTAATATGGGCATTTTTGTCAAAAATACAACTTTCCGAAAAAGCTGAAAACAACTTTTGGGAGGAAGCTGTGTAATTGGAGCTTCCTTCCAAAAGCTGTTTTCAGTTTCCCGTAAAAGCTGAATCAGCTTTTTCAAAAATTTACCAAATACAATTTTTTATCTAAAAATATTTTTGAAGGACGAGAAAGTACTTTTTGGTTATGTAAAAGCTTCCCCAAATAGAGCCTAACCATCTACCTGCTATACCTGAAAGGGAAATATAGAAGCCTCCCGCTCATGAAAAGGGCCGATAAACCCGAGGGCCGCATTTACCATTCTCCCGCGCGATGGGTGTCGGGCAACCGAATCCATACCATCCAGCCTCCTTCCTACTCAACTGGTATGGTGGACACGCGTCGGCGTGTGGAGTACTGTCAACCAGTTTGACGAAGGGGGGAAGGAAAGGCATGCCGATCGGATGATTGTACGGCAACTCATTATGAATATATATATATATACACACACAGAGAGACATTAGACATAGAGAGAAAAAAATAACACGTCTTATTTCCACGTGCCATGCAATAGCCCACTTCGATGGTGTCATAGACATGGTGCATTTCTTGAACAAGTCCTCCCAACAATTAATTGTCTGCAAAGTTATTCATTGTAACAATCTAGAAGCTTTCCCAAAATAGCTAGCTATAAAGTATTATTTAGATTTATTGATCCTATATGAGTAACTAAGATATATCCAGCAAATAATCGATGCGGGACTAAAAATATGCCCGCACAGGTCCTCACATACTCCTCCTGTTTAAGCCCCAACGTCCTCGTTAGGCTAATAGTTTAAATCCATTCAAATCTAATCACAAGCACCACGATCAGTCTGTGGTAGGCCCCACCGGATTTGTGTTGTAATGTTCCCTAGTCCACATAGATTATTGGTTGAGTCCGCTTTGATACCATTTGTAACAACTCACGATCTCATCCAAAAAGGCTAATCAGAAGGAATTTTTCGAGTTTCTTAGTCCTGTATAAGTACTTAAGATCTCCTTGATGAATAACTGATGTGGAACTAAAAACACATCTGTATGGGTCCTCACATGCTTCTCCCGTTCAAGCTCTGACGTCATCGTTAGACTAAGAGTTCAAATCCATTCAAATCTAATCACAAGCATCATGATCGGCCCTAATAGATCTGTGCTGCAGTGTCCCCTAGTCTACATAGATTATGAGTTGGGTCCATTCTGATACCACTTATAACAACCTAGGACCTTACCCTAAATGGCTTGCCTGAAGGTATTATTTGGGTTTCTTGATCCTATATAAGTACCCAAGAACTACCTAACAAATAATTGATGTGGGACTAGACACACGTCAACATAGATCCTCACATACTCTTTCCGTTTCAGCCTTAGCGTCCTTGTCAGGCTAAATGTTCAAATCTATTAAAATCTAATCATAAACACCACAATCGTCCTGTAGTCGGCCCCAATAGATTTGTACTGAATTGTCCCCTAGTTCACATAGATTATGGGCTAGGTCCACTCTAATACCATTTGTAACAACTCAGGATCTCATCCAAAAAGACTCGCCATAAGATATTTTTTGAGTTCCTTAGTCCTATATAAATAACCAAGATCTCCTTGGTGAATAACTAATATGGGACTAAACATATGCCCAACTAAACACATGCCTACACGGGTCCTCACATACTTCTTTCATTTAAGCCCTCACATTCTCGTCAAACTAAGGTTCAAATCTATTCAAATCTAATCACAAGCACCACCATCGGTCCGTGGTCAGCCTCCATGAACTTGTGCTGCAATGTCTCCTAGTTCACATAGGCTATGGGTCGAGTTTGCTCTGATACCACTAAGTGTCACGCCCTAGATCCGGAGCATGACATGGTTGTGCTACTGTAGGGTATTGCCCAAAATAACACAAACTCATAATAACAATAAAATATAGTATGATAAAATTTGTCTAATTTTATTTGCTAGACAAAGAGAAGCGGGTGCAAAGCATCTAAATCCAATATATGAATTCATAGATATAATTGCACTTATTGATAGCTTACAACTATACTTCAAGTTTTATTCTTCCATCCTTCATTCATTTATTCTTCTCTGCTCCTATCAATTTTAATTATCTAAAATATCAAAAAAATATAAGGAGACAAATGAGCTTTGCGGCTGAGTAAGTAACTATGCACCACCTTATCGAATCAAGCACAAATATTTTACATGATTCAATGCATCATTTTGAAAATAGAATTATACTAATAAAATATTTCATAAACATAATAACAAACTGTTGTAGCAAACCCATCATGTATGCACAAATCATGCAAGTTTGTAAAATTGAAGGTGCGATTTAAAATATCCACAATTGTCAAATGTTTGCCATTTATCTATACTTTTAATCAAAACAATGATTACAGATTTTCGCACTAATGGTCACTATAACCTATGACAGGGTCGTTTTCATAATCGTCAATATATCATAGTTTATATTTGTTACCAACTTTAACCCTATCAGAGGGTCGTTTTTGTTGAATGCTATTTACAGGGTATCGATTGGCCTCCATTTCTAGAGGAGAGAGTCATAGCTATTTGAGAGCTCAAAAAATATTTTATATTTTTCACAAATCATACCTTTTTAAATAGGTTGGAAATGCTAAATCACATCGTAAAAGTTTAAAATGCATAATCATGCCACATATATCATTTTCATGCAATTTTTCATAATCATAATTCATATATAAATCATTTACAATAAAGTATTCAATAAGAATGTTGTTTGGCCAAAAATATGAAATATTTACAATCATATCCTTGATCCAAAATTTTTAAGAAGATGCAGGATCAATTATGTCAAATATAATTTATAATTTTATACCTAAAATTAATCAGTAATTTGAAATTAATAAGATTTGTGCTAGGGTTACTTATCACTGTTCGCCCAAAGATCACTAGGTTTAGTTGGATAAATCCATTGCACCTATCAAAACCATTTAAAAAAGAATAAATTACTTATTATTCGCTATTTAAAATCTAAATATAAACTAAAAATCTTTAAGCAATCCGAAATGGACTTGAGCAAACTTCAAGTTCCGACTGGATAAATCGGGCTAGGATCTAAAAATTAGATAGGAAGGGAATGGTTGCACCTAGGATGGAACTTCTTTTTCGATTTTTTTTTCCTTCATGTATATATTTATTTATTTATTTATTTTCTTTCTTCTTCATCACCCTCTATATTTTTCTTAGGCGGAGACGGGGGGTCTGAACCCGCCCCATCGAGGAATAGAGGAAGGGAGGAAAGGGGCCTCCGGCCAATGGCAGCTGCGGCCGAGGACCGCGGCGCACAGTGGAATGACCACCAGGTATGTGGTCTTCCACTTTTTCTTCTTCTTCTTCTTTCTTGGCCGCGGTGCACAGTGGAACGACCACCAGGTATGTGGTCTTTCACTTTTTCTTCTTCTTCTTCTTTCTTTTTCTTCTTCTTCCTTCTCTTTTTCTCTTTTCTTTTCTTCTTTCTCTTTTGTTTTTCTTTCTTCTTCATCGCTCTCCCCTCATCTTCCAGGAGGGGAAAGGGCGAGAGCCCGCCCCACCGAGGGAAGGGAAGGAAAGGCCTCTAGCCCAACGGCGGCTCCGGTCGATGACTGATGGCGGCTGTGGTCAAGGAACCACCAGGTAAGTGGTCTCCCCCCCCCCCCCTCTCTTCTTCTTCTTCTTCTTCTTCTTTCTTATTCTGATGACCCTTTGTCGAATTCCGTCCATCACCGGGTCAATCGGAAAGAGGGGGGAGACAGGGGAGGAGATGGAGACTTACCTTCGCTTTGAGGAGGTTCTACGGCCACGAATCCGACGACACAAACGAGGGCACTGTGAGCCCAAGCAGAGGAAGGAAAAAGGGAAGGGAGAAAGGAAGGGAAGGACAGAAGTGAGAGATCTGAAGGAGGAAGAAGGGCTCGGTGAGCCCAAGCAGATTGGGAGGGGAAGAAATAGAGGAAGGAGACCGTAGATTCTGCGATCTCCTCGTGCTATTCTAACTAAATCAGAGCGCCAGCGAGGAGATTCACCGGAAAGGAAGGAAGAGGGGTGGGGCTCCGGCGATGTCGCGCGAACCTGCCCTCCCTTGCGGCGAGGATTACGGCTAACTCCACCCAGCTAGTCCACGCCCAAAAACAGTGTCACATTCTTCCCTCAAAACAAATTTCGTCCTCAAAATTTGCGTACCTGAGTCTAGTTGCAGATGCCTCGACGCACTTCATCCTTGAGTTTCTAAGTTCTCTCTTTCTGAATGGTTACTTCACTGAATTTTCACATAGAAAATAGTGCTATTTGTGATCAATGATGTACAAGGAAAACTCTTTATAAATCAAATCTTCTTCAACTTGCTGACTTGGATCAAGAACGTACTTTCTCATAAAGAAATTAGACAAATTTTATCATGCAATATTTTATTGTTATTGTGGGCCACATGTTATTATGGGCAATACCCTACGATAGCACGACCATGCTATACTCCGAATATGGGAGGTGACACTTAGTAGTATCAGAGCAAATTCAGCCCATAGCTTATATGAATTAGGAGATACTACAGCACAAGTTTATAGAGACTGACCACGGCCAATCGTGGTGCTTGTGATTAGATTTGAATAAATTTAAACCCTTAGACTAATGAGGATGTCAAAGCTTAAATGTAGGAAGTATGTGAGGATCCGTGTGGGTGTGTGTTTAATTGGGCATGTGTTTAGTCCCACATTAGTGATTTGTCGAGAAAATCTTGGATACTTATAAAGGACTAAGGAACTCAAAAAAAAAATTCAATCAGTCTTTTTGGATGAGGCTCTGAGTTATTAGAAATGGTGTCAGAGTAGACTCGGCCCATAATCTATGTGACTTAGGGACACTACAGCACGGATCCATTGGAGCCGACCACGGTTTGATTGTGGTGTTTGTGATTAGATTTGAATGGATTTAAATTCTTAGTTTGACGAGGAGTCGGGGCTTAAACGGAGAAAGTATGTGGGGACCGTGCAAACGTGTGTTTAATTGGGTGTGTGTTTAGTTTCATATCGGTTATTCGCCGAGAAGATCTTGGATACTTATACAGGACTAAAAAATTTAAAAATATCTTTCAGGTAGCATTTTTAGATGAGGTCTTGAGTTGTTACATTCACCTATTTAATGAGTCGTTCCTCCTCTGTGGCCAAAAAGATTTCCCAGGATTCTATAAATTATGGGAAAAGTTAAAAGAGGCTTACCATACCAGCTCGACCGGCGGCCTCAGTTGGTCAGGCTTGATTGAGCTCTATCATGGAATTTATCTTGCACTGGTTTGGATGCTCTCTGATCCCGGCTCTTCGGATCCTCTTTTTGAAGCTTTTCCGCCTGCCTTCTTTAGGAAGACGATGATGGAGATTTGCAGCATCGTGACCTTTCACTGATCCCTGCTGCTTTTGAGTTTGCTTCTGAGTCTCCAACTTTTTTATCCATCTTCTCTACAATGTGTTTTTGTTGTTTTCATCTTTTTTACTGCCAGACCTTTGTTTCTCTTTTTTTTTGTAAATTCTCTGTATTCTCTTCTCTTCTGGCTGTAACATCTGAGGCCTGTACATAAGTCTCTGATATCTTAATGAATCTTGATGGCTAATGTGGCTCATCGCCCATTAGTCTCCTTTTATTTTTTTTTCAAAAAAAAAGAGTAAAATGCTGCTTTGATTTGTTTCATCCATGGTTTATCTCCATCTTGCAGGAGCCTCCAGGCCCATTTTGACAATAAAGCGCGATTAAAGTCTGCTAAGTTTTTTATGCCCAAGCCTCCTTTTCTGCTTTTGCAAACAACCTTCCAATTTACCAATTTGGAGCAAGGAGCAGAAAATGGTTTCTCAGACTACATGAAGCTTCTTCGATCCTAACAAATCTAACCAATAACCAAGAAGCTCCTTCTGAATTAACCAGTGTCTGTCTGCTCCCCATGAAAACATTTGATTCTTCCATCCTGATAATCTCTGCAGTAACTTTTCTAATAGAGGTTGCTAGTCTGCCTTTGTTAGTGGTGGGTGATAGAGATAGTGGAGAAATTGCACCTCAACATCGAAGCCAACCATCAGCCTTTCTCCTCGTCTTGTTCAAAGTAAACCACATTGCTCTTTGAGAACTAAGATAAGTTACAGATGAGTGATCTACAATTGCTCTGCCACACTGAACAAGACTGTATCATCAGCATACTGCAGACTTAAAACACTCCCATTTCCGTAATCTGGACCCTAACCTTATCAGATATCCAAATATTCTGGCTATGTGTAAAATTTCGGTCAGCGCATCTGAGGTCCCTCGCCAAAGTCTATTTCTACAATGTATCTAATTACTTGGCTGGCCATTCAACAACAATGCACTTCTTCCTGAATTTAGAATCGAGGCCATCGAATAGATCGATGTTTTCACAAAACCTCTCTTCCCCAAAGAATTTACAAAGAAATCCCAATGAACTTTCTATCACAGGCTTTCACAAAGTCAAGCTTACTGAGCACACCATTTTATTTAAAGTCATCTCAGAATTTTCTGTTCTCCGAATTAACAAAAATTGAGGGAAACATATATGGCCAGACAGGTCTATGTTACAAAGTTTTGCTGCAGTCGCATTTTAGCAAGCTTTGTTCATTATACTTTGTTGCATAACTTCAACAGTGATTCAAGTATAAAAGTAAGCAAACAAGTTCTATCTATTCCACAGGAGTTACATTACAGGCAAGCATTCCTTTTCCCTCCCTCTACTTCTCATACAGCACTCAGGTGTTCAAAATACAGGACAGAGCAAGGCAAACTCATTGTTCTCACAAACATGACAAATCCTATGTGCAAGTATTTTGCGTGGTGGTGATTTATATAAACTTCGAGAAGCAAAGCAGTCCTCACAAGCAGTCAAACACTCCCTATCAAATAAAAATAAAACAATCCATATACATGAGAGGATTATTTAGGTCCTCCATGCGAGGAATCCTGGAGCTCTCTTGAGCAAACACTTGCCTGCTTCCCTTCTGAACCATTTGACCGTGCGTTTGGTGGATCTGGTGCATGCAAGCTTCCCTCCTCTTCTCTACACTTGAAATTTGCCTGTGTGCTAAGTTGCAAGGACTCAAACGCAGAAGCTTCTCCTTACTTGCAGCATTACCCGGCGTTCCAACCGCACGCCCCTGCAGTTCAGTTAATGCATTTGTCGATCTCCAACGAGCAGATGGAGTGCTCAGTTTTCTGTACGTGGGAGGGACTGCCGAGCTAAGCTCTGTCTTGGAACTCTTCCGGCCGAGAGGTGTTGGTGGTGAGGTAGAACGTCCCCGCTTGGCTGGAAGTGACTGGTTTGCTCCGGCAGTGCCTTGAACTAATTTGAATGGCCGTGGCAATGCTTTCACCGGATGTCGATTTGGTTTAGGCTTTGAGGCGCAATGCTTATGGGGATCAAGTATGATTATGTGAGGATTCTCCCTTGCGCAAGACAACAAGAACTCATTCGTGAAAGATCGATCCTTCGACGAAGACTGAGAGTAGGTGGAATTACTAGTGCAAGAAAAAGCAGCGGAGGCGGATGACGATGATGACGACGAAGAAGACGATGAAGAAGAAGAAGAGGAAGAAGTGGAGGAGGAAGAGGAGGGGGTTGATTGCATACTGGGGTGATCATTGGGGAGGGGATTGGTGGGAGTGGAAGGTGATTGAGAAATGACAAGCTTATCTTGGGGAGGACTAGGATCAAAAGGGAGGGTGGGATTGGAGCAACACTTGCTTACACAAGTGCCCATGGCAATTTTTTTTCTGTCAGGTAGGGAGTGGAACATAGAAGATGTGCAATTGCCTTAGTAGAAAAGGAAGCAAGTGAGGCTTTACCTGTTCTCCAAGGATGGAAGCATGTCCAGGTTTTAAATTCTATCGGCGGGTTTGGAAACCGTTGCCCAACGGGTAGATGAGAAGATGATGGCCGCCCGCTTTATCCTGTGACTCTTTATGATGACAAGAAGGAAAGGGAACTCGCAGGCACTTGGCGTGCGAATTAAAGGCTTAAGGGACTTCGTAAAGGTGTGAGGAGCATTAAATTAAAGCATACGTCGTAGGACAAAAGTTTCAAGTGGTACAGTCTCGGGCAAGCACTTCCACTGTTCCACAGCCTTTTAACATCTTTGGGAGGTGGATCTGTCGGGCCACCGGCAAAGAAGATGGGACTTGAACTGTCATGGCCAGCAAGGTACGAATATCCCACGAAATATGTTACTTTTGCTTTTACATATCAATCTCCAAAATTTTTTATGTTTTATATTAATTGATTTTTTAATTTTTGTTTAAATTTATATAGTAGTTCTTAAAATTATATGCATATTTGCAGGTAGTTAAAGAGAGAAATATACTTAACTATACTTGAGGCGATCTCATCCGATCACGTGTAAATCGGCAATGAGGTCCCACTTGCATTAGTTGGAAGCATACAAATCTCATAATTTTTAGTTTATAAATAGTTTAGAGGCAGTAGATCAGGTCTAATAGTTCGAATCGTCGATGTGAAACCCATATCGTCTAATCGAGATTTAACCAAATCTAAGCAGACATCAGGATAGCTGAATCAAGATACATACATGTATGTATATATGTCTGTGTCGTCGCCGAAAATCTAATCTGGCAGAACTAGGGGTCTGGAAGGCCAAAGCAAGTTTGCTCAGCTCGGTTGGAGATGGATTGCATCGTATGAGCTTTGGCCTGCAACCAAAAGAAAATAATCGGGGGGTCACCAGAACGTATCTGGTAGGAAATCCTCCGATGCTTAAGTCAGGCCGAGTTTTAGGAGGGAGCAATAGAGATCTGAACGAAAATAATGAAGTGAGAGCATGGTAAAGAGTCTCTTACCTGAGGATCCCTAGGTCTGGTTTATGTAGAGAGGAGGGTGTTGATCTCGCATGATCCGAATCACACGATCTTCGGATGAGTTGTTATGCGCTTTTCTTGTCTGCCGATCGAGGCGGTTGTAGGTTTCCTTCTCTAGCGTGCTGAGATCGTGCTATGTTGTAACTACACATACTAATCGTTTGCATGTTTGCTCCACATGACATGTGTTGCCCTGCTATAGTGGATCGAGCTGATAGAAATAATTTCGAAGAGCGGCAAATCTGAGCCATATCAGTAGGTATGTAGATATATACGTATGTATGTGTGTGTATATGCATGCACACATATATAGATTTTTTAGCATGTCACTTCCAAGAATTTATCGAAATTATATATGACACCTCCTTTATCTCTATTTGCAAATCAATCAAGATAATTTTAATTCAATTTGCAAGGAGCTCTTTCCATAAGCCTGAAATCTCTCCAATTATCAAGGACTAGTTGAATTAACCAAAGATGGTAATCGACAATCTTGCCTTTGGTTATTCTCAACCAGGGTCCATGAACAGTAAAATAAACCCATCTCCTTTCACATGAGCAAAACCCCTCCCCCCTCCTTAGAATTTGTTGAACTTGCCATCAGACAAACAAATTGGTTCCTTTGATTTCTTAATTAATCATAATCTGAAAACTTTCCGATCTTGATCCCAGAAACACGTCCCTAAACTGAAGGGAATAGAAAAGAAGACTCTTTTATTATTTGGGAAGTTGAGCTTTGCGAGACAAATCAGAGCAATCAAGAAGCACCAAATTGTGGAAGAAACAAGAGTTTGATCAATGTTCTTACAGTTGCTCATAACCCCACTTAAGACTTCAAAACCATGGTTAATGAATAAAACCTCACAAATTTTGGAGAGAGGAGAGAGAGTGGGGTGTATGGAGGTTTCTAGGAATTGATAAAGAAAAAGACAATAATATAGCTGGACTTGGTGAAGAAAAATTGTCTCCTTTCAAATTTTTACCTCATCATTTTGTTGGCTTGAGCTTTTCTATGGGGACATGGAAAATTCCGTTAGGCATCTGCTATCATGTTAAAGTCAATCTAACCCTAGGTGCTTCTACAGAAAAAAGTCAACATTATTTAGTTCTATTTGTAGATCAAGATAAGCAGAGGTATTATATATAATTTTAAACAAATTTTGGATAAGATAACCAAAAAAACAACAAAAAAGAGGGGGTAATGCACACCGAGATGTCGGCGAGACTTGAACTCAGGTAATCAACACCAATCCTCTAATAACTTTACTAGCTAAACTAATTGGCACCCACAAAATAATATGTTCTATTGCACAGGTCTCCATAATCTAGTTAATGGTAGTTGAAATGATTATTTATGGAATACTTCTGACAAACAGTAATTAATAATACAAAATATTTGTACCATTTTACCCTTAAATTATTAAATAGTGTTTGTATATTAGTCCCTCAAATCCTTTAATTTTTTGGAAGCAGAAGAATTCACCTCATTTAGTCCCTTTCAGATTTGAATATTAAATTTATGATTCATATGTGGTCAATAATAGACTTGGTTGGTTACATTCTAATCGAATCAAGAAGATCTTGAAGTGGTACCTAACTTATTCATATTCGGTTGCATAGAATAACCCATATCCATAAATAGACTCATACACAATCCGCCAATTCAATTAGAGCTTTCCTTATATTATTCGAGGAAAAAAAAAAGAAAAAGAGATGGGTCAAGAAGAAGAGTTTCATAGTTGGGAATCAAAATAAAGTAAAAAAAGGAGAAAGTAAAATGAAGGAAAATCATATTAAATCTTGAGCATGCTTTCCCATCCACTTTTCTCTTCATTTTTTTATTTCTTCTTCGCAATTAACTAAAAAAATTGGGCAGCTGGGAAGGTTTAGGTCAAAATTTATCAGATCTAGAAATCCAAAGCATATAGATTTCTACATTTAAGGCAATTATGAGTGGAGCAAATATTACCATCCATCCCTTTAGTGAAGCCCTCTCCATCCCCTCAGGAAAAAGCTTTATAATCAGCTAACTTTGAGTATTTGAGTTTTACATCTCCTAAAACATACACTAAATATTGCATCTTTAGTTGACTTGCTAGAATCATCAATATTAAACTAAAGGACGGCAATTGGAGCTTCCTGTGTAAATGGAAGATAAGAGAAGAGATAAGAGATGAAGAAAATGAGAGAACATTTCTAAATGTTGAAAGAGAGGGGAAAAAAACTCAAGTTTATAGATATGCATCAGTCTAAAAAGAGATCGTATAGATCCTTTTACTAACATTGCTATTGATAAAATTTTAGAGCTCAATTTTCTAAAAAAAAATAAAAGAGAAAAAATAAGACCTCTCACTCTTTATAGGATTTAGAAGAAAGGTTTGTGTTATGCAAAAAAAAAAAAAAAAATCTCACACCACTGGAAGCCATAGGACTTGGTTCCATTAATTGAAAATTTTCATCCTATCAGCCAAAGGCCAGCTTAATGAGTCATGTTATAAACCACTGAAATGCTTGTATAGAAGTTAGAGGCTGTTCTTGATAGAAGTGGCCCCTAGGAATGGAATTTTAAGGGGACATTGAGTTGGGAAACAATTCCGCTTTCCCATCTTTTTGATAGGGCTCAGAATAAAAAGAGAGAATTTTTTGATAGGGCTCAGAATAAAAAGAGAGAATCCAGCTAAACTCGAACAAGAGGGGAGAGAAATGCAAGAAGAGATTGGGCCGGATTTAGGCTTTCGAGTCGGGCTCTAGAGCCAGCTTTTGATACTCTTACCTGTAATTTGGCAGCAAACTTGAACAAAAAGCCCATACTTCACCCAGGTCCAGTTGGTTGACATCCATTTGGCTCGACATTCATAATGAATGCAACTTTGGGTAAAGAAAGAGTTCGCAAGGCATATTGAATATATTAAACGAGACCAAACTAGTTTTGTTGTGTACATCAGCAATTAGATAGCAAAAATAAGAGCACGTTTGGTTGAGGAGAGTAATGAATGACTCCCACATTTGGTTGAAGGAAGTTCTATTTTTATCTGAATCCGGAGGAAGGAGGAGAATGCTCCAATTTTCCAAATTCAATCCCGACTCTCTCCTAGTATCCAAATCCGATTTCAATTCCAGTTGTAAACCAAATGCATTGGAGGATATAGTTGTTTTGACTCCCATTCTAATCCATTTCGATTCTGGTTTCGGTTGCAAACCAAAACATGCCTTAAGAGTCTAGAGAATAGAATAAGGAGATTTTTTTTTTCAAATTAAAGGAAGATAGAAGGGTTGATATATGTAGTTGAATCCATTTGGGAAGCAAAAACTACAGACCAAGTGGCCAACTCTGCCCGTCATGCTCGAAGGCAACACTCTAGAAAGTAAGTCCTTTTGAAGTAAGTCTACTCAATAGATGGAACAAAATAATAGAGAGCTTTAACTTACTCCATTACTTTAGAAAAAAAATATATGTATCATAATGCTACTTCAATTGGTAAAAGGTTAATTGAGACAGTAGAAAAACCCATAATTCATAAATTAAATTTTGTACTGAGGGTAAACGTATGTGGACCACATATTCGAAGGAAAATTTACTATTCTTTATAAACTAATCAATGAAAAATGCAACTATAGCTGCAGAATTTTGCAGTAATTTTTTTAAATAAAACCTTTAAATTATTATTTTTTTAAATCAGTTAAATGTTTTTGATAAACAAAACCACAAAAGGCATAATTAACATCAAAGGCAATAATGAATTTTTTTGAATGACTAAATAATAGAAAATAATAATTTTAAAAGATTAATTGAAGGAGATTCATTGTAAATTTAAGTTTTATTATGAGCTAATACAACAACTTCCATGTACTGCAACTGAATCCCTGTATTGTCCCTTATTCCAAGCATAATCATCCGAGTGAAAATATGCAGAAAAATATGCAGTCACCTATCATTTCTTAAAGCTATCAGTTTGCACCGCTACTGATGAACCTAAGAAAATTATATCATACAAAAAATATTAAATCGAAAATGAGAAGAAACTACTAAATAAATTATATTAAGAGGACATGCCACTTTTGGAGCATCCCTCAACATAAAAAGTATTAAAAACAGAGGAAGGTGCTGCTACCCACTATGTATCCTACTTATGTGGGAAACATGCGAAGTAGTGCCATCCCTTAAAAAGTTGTTCATCATTATGGAGAATTGCTCTTGTCCAAGTAGTCCTCTGTTTCTTCTATTTTGTGTAGCTTTCTTCCTAGTGATGTAGCTGGCTGTGCTCATGCGAGAGCAGTGTAAGCAGCCGATGTACGAAATAATAATAATAAAATAAAATAAAAAATAAAAAAGAGGCCGAAAACTTGGGCACCCTCTCAAAAGAAAAGCTCCTTCTTTGATCAAGACATCCTACCCAACGTCTTGCTTCGATCGACAAGAGATCGCTGCCCCCTCTAATCCCTCGCCACTAACTTTTCTGAGGATCCTCTTCTCTCATCTCTGCTGAGATCCCATCTTGAAGATCCTGCCCATCCATCTCTGATCTCGATAAGTTCCCTCCCCTCAACCCCCTTCCCTCATCTCCAATTTCATGTGTTCTACTGTTTTCTGACTTTGTTAGCCCATGAAGGATCTACAACAGTCAAAAAGGGCGGCGATCTCTTTTTGTTTGTTTTTAATACAAACTGCCCCTACCCCCGGCTTAGATTCCACCGTTGCTGCCTCCTCTCCTACCCCCTCCCTCTTCTCTCTCCTCTTTTGCCACGGCCGCCGCCTCCCCTCTTCCCCCTGCCTCTTCCCCTTGGAAGCTTTGGACTCCTTTTTTAATCTATAGTATAGATGAGTAGAGGAGAGAAAAGTAGGATAAAAAATATATTATACATACAAAATAAATAGAAAAAAAGATGGCATAAAAGAGTAGAGAGAGAAAACTCTTTTATGTTGCCTTACCAATCAATGCCTACTACCACCCGCCATCTCAACACTTCCCACCATGTAGATAATATCCACCAATGGCAATTCCTACTATCTATTATCATTATTAATCTCTATCACCACTCTTTATTGTCTCCATCTCTACCACTACCAACCATCACTAATGATTTTTTTCTCCATCATCTCCCATGATTTGTACTACCATACATTGTTGTCGATGATCACCACCACCATCCGCTAACTCATCACTATCACCCACAATTTCCACAACTACACACCACTGCTCACCATCCCTTACCATCACCAATGATCTTCACCACACACTACTATCTACAATTTCCATCACCATCTAAAATCTCTACCATTATTTACTATTGTTGATGATTTCCACAACTATCTATTATCATTGACAATCTCCTACCCACCATTAACAGTGATCTCTATCATTGACAATTACTACCACTTCCCATAACCATTAATAGCGGTGGTACAGATTGTTGATGCACATATTTTTAAAAACCAATAAACACATTCTAAATTATTGAAAATATGTAACAAAGTTAAAACTTTTTTAGATATATTCATTTTTCTAGATAAACAGATAAGATATCAAACCAAAGTGCATTTTGATACTACCAAAAATAGAAAATATTCTACTATTATCACAACAATAATGAGCCAAGTTAGTACTCATAGTGAATCCTCTATTGAATTAAACAATATTTATGCTCAAATTTGTAATAAGATTTATTTGTCATGTTGAAAATTATGCAAGCGATCTAATTCCCTACTAAAAATTATGCATGGTAACAAAGCATACGTGAACCATCTATTCCAAATGTGTATATCAATAGTTTATGACATGTACTTCACTTTTTTAAAATCCATGCCTCAAATTTATGTATATCAACTATCTAGATGCATGTATCACCAATTTGAATCATGTGTATCGACTATTAAGAATGTGTACTTATAGCTCTTTAATATCTTATACTATATCTTAAAGTGTATGCATCAACTTCCATCCAGTAAGTGCATCATCCATTTAAAATGCGTGCATCACTTATTTAAAATGTGTATACTAGCAATTGAGCACATGTGGATCACCTATTTCAAATATATGGATGAGCAGCTTATAATTTGAACATTGCCATTTAAAATGCATGCATCAGATTCTTGTATATCAGCTATTTAAGATATACATATTATCGGTTTAAAATATATGCATTGTGTATCATCTAATGAGTGCATCACCTTTTTAAAATGAATGCATCAATTATTTAAAATTTATATTCGTAACCCTTTAATATCTTATGGTATGCATCAACTATCATTCAATGTGTGCATAACTTGTTTTAAATGTGTGCATTAACTGTTTATAATATCTGCACCGGCAATTAAGCATGCGTAGATCATCTCTTTCAAATGTTTGCATCAAGTTTATAATTTGTGCATTACCAAAATTCTCTATCACCACTTATCACATCATCATCAATCTCTACCACCCCTACTATCAGTGAAGATCTTCATTACCACCATCCATAGCCGCCCACCATGCCACCAATTATCGCTACCACAACCCACACCCATCAATAGTGGTCATTGTCCAACTACTGCTATCCACCACCACTATCATTAACTTTCACTACCATGTGCTATCACTTAAGATCTCCATAAGCACCTACCATCATCATCATCGATCTCAACCACATCACCAAGAACAATCTCCACTGCCAAGCAGCACCCTTGACAATCTCCCCCATCACCCACCACCATCGACATTGCCTAACACATCCTCCACCATAGACGATCTACACTACTTACCCACAATCATCAAAAGTGGGGGTGGAGATTGCTAATGCACATATTTTGAAGGAAAATGCGCACATTAGATTATAGTTGATATATACGTTTCATATTAGTTTAAGGACATTTTGAAAAGTTGATGCATATACATCCAATGCACATGTTATAAGCTATAGCGCAAATATTCAAAACACGTGATATGCACATGCTCAATTGTTGGTATTTAGATAGCAAATGAATGATGCATGTATTTAAAATTTGGGGTGGCAATCGACTAGGTTGGACCAAAAACGGGCAAGTCGGGTATATGATATGTCAAAGAACTGTCGACTCAAAACCGACCTATTTATTAAATGGGTCAAAAATCTAAATCCATATCTCACCATTTTATTAAACAAGTAACTAGATCAATGTACAATAGGTTGAATCAAGTTAAATAGATTATGTATTTCCACCCTTATTTAAAATAGGTGATGCAATAATTAAATGATAGTTGATGCATATATTATTAAATATTGAAGGGTGAAACATATACATTTTAAATATTTGACTCATTTAAAAAAAGATGATGCACTCACTACATAATAGCTGATGCAGATTTTAAATAGTTGATGCATAAGAATCTATTACATACATTTTAAAAGGCAATGCACATATAATAAATTGTTCAAACATATATTTGAAATAGGTAATCCACACATGCTCAATTGCTGCTACACACATCTTAGCCAAGTAAAGCACATGTTTACATGGTTGATGCACTTGTTGGATGTCAGCCGATGTATATACTATAAGATATATTATAAGAAATTAAAGAGTTACAAGTAACAAATTGGTGATACACAGTTAGAAAATTGGTGCATTTTAATCAAATGCACTTATTCTGAAAAGGCAATGCACACATTATAAACTTTCATGAACATATTTGAAACAAGTGACCCAAGCATGCTTAATTGCTAGTGCCCACATTTTGAACATGTGAATAACTCAATTAAGACAAGCAATTACTCATTTGCTGACAGCTTAAGCATACCTTTTAAAAGGACATTATATACATTATAAACTACTAATGCACACATTTGAAACAAACAATCTATAACAAAAATTAATTGATGGTGTGTACATTTTAGTAGAGAATAAGATCACTTGTATAATGATAAAATAACAAATAAATCTTATAACAAAAATGGAGCATGTGTGGATCATTTGTTTCAAATGTATACTTGGCATTTTAGAAATGTATGCAACACCTTTTAAAAAGTTTGCATCAACTCTCCTATAACAAATACTTAACATATTTGCGTCACCAATTTGAAATGTGTGCTTCAGCTGTCATTAATGTTTGCATCACCATTCTAGAATGAGTGCATCAATGACCACCACCATTATCGATGGTTGTGGTAGTGGTAGAGATCATTGATGATAATGGATAATAATGAAGATAGTAGGTAGTAGTGGTTAGTGACGGAGATTGTTGACGGTGGTGGACAATAGAGATTTTTAAAGGTAGATGGTGGAGATAGAGATCGTCAATGCTGGTGAGCAATGTTAAAGATAGTAGATAATCATAAGTAGTATTAGAGATTATCAGTGGTAGAGAATGTAGGAGGTTCTGAGTGGTGTAAAGATTGTAGGA
>JAOXJJ010050356.1:0-17478 GCA_025769935.1 Phoenix roebelenii | reverse complement strand
GGGCCAGGAATTCGTAACCCAGCCCGGCCCCCTTTTATGGACCGTGCTAGGCACGACCCATTACTGTAGCAATCGGGCCGTGCCAGGCACGGCCCGCTTCGTGCCGGGCCGGGCTGGGTCATGGGCGGCCCGGCCCAATGCCTATCTCTACCATAAAGTTAGTTAAGTGGTTCAATATGGTCCAAGCCTTATCTGCACCATTAAGATGCGATCATAAAGGATAATTTTACCTACCATTGTTATGTGATAGTTTCTATTTGTTGAAGATTTGCTCTAGGGCATATCATTCCTGATCTTCTCTCCACATCCGACAGCCTAGGGTCCTCCCTATTCAACCCTTCTCCATCTCAGTCGTTCATCCGTTGTACCTACTTCCGCCACCTAACCTCTCTAGTTTGTCTTCAAGCCATGTCACAGGTCTCACCTTAATACCTTTTTCTCCTCTTCTCATCTCTTTCTCACTCCTACCTCCTCTTCCAACACCTGTATCTCCTCTCTAGACTCCAAGAATGTCCACCTTATCTGCCACTCCACCTCCTGTTAAGAATCTCAAAAGCTCTCCATCTCCATCAAATCCTCTATCCTCATCTTTTGCCTCTGCTCCCTCCAGTCCGACATCTCCATAGCTACCAAGCCCTCCTCCCTCCCCTCCTCTATCATGATCGTCCCCAACCTCTTTGAGTCCTAGAATGGCTACCACCAGGCTTGCCACAACCTCCACCATATCACCCTCTCTTCCCTTAAGAAGTCTATTGCTTCCCTCCCTCTCTCCTTGTCTGCTTCATTAGAATGGAAGCACTAATCTTAGAGCTTCACAAGATTGAGGTAGTCAAATCCTTTCAAGCTTAAGTCCGACACCTTCAAGTTAGTTTAAATTTGACATCACCTCCCAATCTACATTGTTCTCTGCCTCATCATCCCCTTTCCCTCTCTCCTCTCTCGCATCATCGACATTCTCTTCTCCACTGTCACCTCTGTCGCCCCTATCACCACCTTCGACCTTGTTTGTGGCATTTCCTACACCGCCATTCTCATCAATGCTATTCTCTCCATCTCTTGTCATGGTCATGAGTTGCACGAAGATCATGAACTAAGGTATTGGCCACACCATTGAGGACGTCTTTCACCTCGACTGGATCTGCCTTGTCATCAAGGACATCATCACCAACGGTACCTTCAACCTTGAGACTGTTGCCCCACTTCGTGCCAAGGGCCTCAAGGTGCATGACACTGTTGTTGTCATTGATCATGGGCAAGGTGGTAGTAAGAATCTTGTCGCTCAAGGCATCCACCTCTATGTACTGACCATGCTCATCGACTTCCTCTGAGTACTTGTCACCCACGAGAGCATCTTATAGGAGAAGGCCGTTGAGGTCTAGGTTTTTTTTGGATGCTAACCTAAGGATTGTTGTCCTAGAGGCGATAGTGTCGAGGTCTAGCGTTAGGGTTTTATAGGGGAGAGGGCGGAGATGGTGAAGAACCTGATGGAGAAGAGGTTGTTCGAGGTGATGGAAAAGTAGAGAAATCTCTATCTGCAACGAAGGCAGGGATGTGGATGACTATAGGAATGACTAGTCAACGATGGTGGTGATGGTAGGGACAGGATGGAGAACTTCACAACAATTAGGGAGGTGATCTTGTTTGCGCTAAACAATAGCACGAACTACGTAATTGTGATGCTGCAGATAGGAGTGTACAAAGAGAACGTGGAGATGCTAATTTACAAGCCAAACAATGGGCTGATAGGGGAGGGTAGCAATATGAGAATTATTACAGGGAATATGAACACTGGGGACAGAATGGCTCGAAGAGGAAGAGGAAGAGGATTCAGAGCTCTCGCTTGAAGAGGAAGTAGAGATCAAGCTTGAATGGTCCACTTCCATGAAGAAAAGGTATGTATGCCGAAGCTCTAATTTTTTTTTCTAGTTGGCGCCAAATAGATAGCACCATTAAGAAGTACCACCAAAATAGCTGGACCATAACTTAGGAATCCATTTGAAATTTTTTAAACTCAAAGGGTACTGAATGAAAATAGAACTGGGTTGAGAGGTTGTCCTACAATTTTGCTAATATGGATGCACAATTATGATTGATGTGGCTTCAAGTGCATGTGCTGCTGCCTTTGGCTTTTGTCCTCTACCTTTGTCCCTTCTATATTTGTTGACGTATAACACAAACCAGTTGCAAGTACCCAATCTTTAGACTAAAAGCAAACTTTCTTTGGGTTAAAAAAAATCTTTTCATATACTAAAAATACACATCCAAGTCCTAATGAAGCAAATAATGATGATGACTCCAACTACGTGGGAATAACTCAAATGAATAAATCGTGTGGACGTAAATCCTAGAAAGGTTTAGGCGGTCTTAGCAGGGATCTCAATGCAGTGTCCCTCTTTTTATTGGGTACATTTTATTGGTTCAACTTACAAGAGAGAAAGGTGACTCAATGACTTAAACCGGCCTACCCTGCTCGATTCTAGCGGATGAGGCCGCATTGCAAGACTCCCCTGCAAGTGCTGGAGTTCATGCCCAATAGGCAAGCCTCTTGAATTTGAGTGGTTGCCTATGCAGCTCACCACTCAGGGTATACCTTGCGGTTAAGAGAGGGAGAGCTGTCTCGGGCACTCCGTGAGCTTGTGTATTTTGATTTTATTTGATGTATTCGTCCACACTTTGTATGATGAACCCTCCAAAAGAAAAAAAAAAGAAAAAGAAGAAGAAGAAGATATCAACGACGATACTTTGTTAGAATTGGAGAGAGCCAGTTGTTTCAAGATTGCTTGGGCCTGCTCTACAATGATCTAAAAGCTCGGGGCAGTTAGAAACTTTATAAACCTTGAAAATTTGGCTGGTGTGCAAGCCTTAGTTGATTGATGAATGCTCTATGTCCCTTCTCAATGTGCTTGTATGTATCTTTCTATGCAGCATCTTCACATCAGTATTATACATGTCAAGCAGGGCACTGAACAAGCCTAAGCTGTTCACAGGCGGCTCAATTGATTTGCAGCTGTAATTGAGTTCCAGCAACCTTCAGTGAAAAGGAAAGGCAAATTCTGGTTAAAATTTTGATAGTGTGGAACATTTCTGGGTCCATTCTTGTACCGAGTCGGCATGCGAAAAGAAAGAAAAAAAATAGAAGAAATGAAAGGGAGATCCCCTTCTCCTCATGGCATAAATGAATCAAGATTTAATAATGATAAGTCTGGAGGATATCTTTCATTAATATTATACACTGGGGCAAGCAGTTATTTAGTATTACTTTTATTTAACAATTTTTCTCCTCCTCATATTGATTGTTAAAAATTGCCATTGAAATTAAGCATCATGCCATCATCCACCAAGTCAGTGGCTTTCTCTTCTTCACCACCTCAGCTTGGGAGGGAAATACTGCAACATGCATCCCAATACCAAGTCAGCAGAGATGGAAGAATGTTAGCTGAGAAAAAACATACTTTTTCAGAGTATTGCCCACCTTCTCAATGAGGGACAGATAGTATGGCTTCACCTTCTCCACATCGACCCTGACTTTGCTCTTGCTGTAGAGGTCATATTTGCTGCACATTTGGAATAGGAGGAAGAAAGAAAAAAAAAACAGGAAATTCAATTTTTCATTATCATTAGATTCACTGCTTGTTATGAGCTACAAAATATGCATGGGGACTTACTTGAAGATCTGTAGCCATTTTAGGTTCTCTTCATCCTCCTTATTCATGAAATATTTATAGGTCCCCGACCGATGCAATGCTGAATCACGACACAATTAATTAGGTTTTGTTGGTTTAATAATCAGATTTAGTAAATATTACAGGCGATGGCTTATGAAAGGAGGTATTAAGTGGTCCGATCTTACGATAGAATGAATGGTATCGGATGATGAACATTGCAGCTGAAGGTAGAGTGGTCTTGTTCTCCTTAGCCACCTGAATTGAATTCAATAATAGGATAAATATTAGCTTGAGCAAAGATATATGCGAAACAGAACCATTTGTATTAGGTTCATGAAGAAGTGAGAGGTTATAAGCAAATACCATATACATGTAATCGTCGTGCCCCCACGACATCATTAAATTATCGAGTCCACATCCTTCAGAATAGACTCCAAACTTCGTGTTGTATTGAGGATTGTTGAAGTCAGGATTGTCTTTGAGGTACTGTGATGATTTGAAAACAATTTTAGCAAGTAATATTTTTTTCATTTAGATGGTAATATCAAACATAGATCTGTGTATGAAATTGACCTTGTAATGAACAATGGATTCAGCAAAAGCACAACCTACAGGGAATGTGTCGCCTGTGGACTGGATGTTGTCAGTGGAAGGCATATGGATTGGAGATCGCTGATAACAAGAGAGTAGACATGGCACTTACCTACAACCGCCCACTGGGGAAGCTGCCCAAATTTAGGATGGAGAAGAACCTTTCCTAGATCTTAATTGCAGAAGAAATGGAAGCTGATTAGATGCCATTTGAATAACTATGCTGCACTTAAAAATATCATATGGACTGAAGAAAAACAACTGAAATATCTATTTTCTCAAAAAAAAAAAACAGAAGAAGTATTGAGGAATGATTAGGGAAGTTCACTTTAACAAGAGTAGGTAGCCTTACAAAGATGAAAAGCATGAAATATTTGTAAAACTGACCGCAAGTAATTGGAGTGAAGAAGTAACGATATTTGGTTATAGTTAGATGCTATGGATGCATTCCATTTCATCTACCTAATGAAATGAGAGGTGGCTACTGCACCATCTTCTGAAAAATTAGAGGCCATAAAATGTTATAGAGTGGCGAAAATGTACCATGTATAAGGGCAGTTAAATGCAACCAATCTTCACCAGGGTAGTCTTTCCTAATAGCTTCAGCACTCTGCAGCAAATGCTGGATCTGGGGCTCATCAAGATCAGGATCACTTTCATCCACGAACTCGTCAAGCAACTCACAGCATTCCCAAATGCTCATGTCTGCCTTGTTCAACTCGCTATATTCCTCTCTCATCTTCTTCACCTAAATCATTTGTCATTGTTGATGAGCACCAATCCAAAGCCAAAACCTAAATGCTCATTCAATTCCGGAGCATCACAAAAACAATCAACCACCAACAAATCAGAACATCTCACATACAAATTCGTAAGTTTGATGAATGTGGTTCATCCGATAAAACTCTTCAACGGAGTCTTTCCTTTCTGATTCAGCATCATAGTTCCTGTCATTATTTTTTTTTTCCCTTCTCCATTACTTCTTTTATACAGTGATGAGAATATTCAGTCTGCATGTGCACGAAGTTTACAGAAGAAAGATACCTAAAAGTCTGGCCAAAGGCATTAGTTTCAGGAGCAGCGAATCCACCATCTGGCACCAACTCGTTTGACCCGCTGGGGATTTTATTTTCCTTCCCTTCCTCTACAAGCGAAGGAATCACATTAGAAAACTAGACATGCTACCAAATAACACAAAATATAACCTTTAAATTCTTGCATGCAATTAATAACCCATTTGAGTTGAAAAAGAATAAGAAGCCTTCTGATCTTTAAAGACTAGTAATTTTGAAAGCCTTGAGAAGAGAGATTACCAATCTCAGGATGCTCGATGGAAATAGTCATCTTCTCCAAAATTCAGAAAAAACAAAAAGAGAGAGAGAGAGAGAGGAGGGTTGTGGAATATTTCTTTTCTGAAAGAAAAGTTAGTATTTGCCAACCAGACTTAGCCTGTCGGCACCTCCCCTCCCCCTCCCCAAGAAGAGCTCCCAGATTCAGCTTGGGTTGGTGATAAGAGGAAGAAAGGAGGTATTTATTGGAGTTTGACATAGTTTTAGGATTTGAGAAAGGATAAACTGGTCAAAGGCCGCACGGGAAGTTGGTCGACTGCTTGGGATAGGCATATTGATGACTATTTTAAGGAAAGGAGAAAAGTTCAAAAGGAGGAATTTGGTAAAAAGTTGAAGTGTTTAGATAAACCCTACTTTAAAAAAAAAAGTCAACTGTTTTTGTTTCAAACAAAGAGTTAATTGAGCCAGCGAATAGCATGGAGATCTCTAAAGCACGGTTATCTCTTCTGTTTTCATCCATAAAGTAGATCCACATTCAATGGGGCCAGGTAAGAGGTTGACCAATTAAAATTACAAGTTGTTTGGACAGAATTAAATAAAAAAAAAGGATGGGAATTCCACTAGATAATCTCATGGTTTAGAATCGGTCATGAAAATATACCCATTGGAACAACCCAAAAAAAAAAAAAAGAAGGGGCTCGTGGGCCGGCTCGAAGAGGCCAGGCCCAGCCCGACCTGTGCTCGGCCCATGGAGGAAACGGGGAAGAAGACCAGAGCTGGGAGTCTTCTTCCTCCCCGATTCCAGCGGAGGCAGGAGCTCCCAAGGGCCGATCCGAGCTCGGTTCGCACTCTACGATCGCGCCTATCAATCTCTCCGCCCCCTCCTCCGATTTTCTTCACTCAAACCGCCGAGAATCGCCGCCAACTCCAAGACTTCTCCTCGGGTGTTCTCCTTCGATTTTCGCCGGTGAGGGTCGCCGGAAACGCCCGCCATACCGAGTAAAGTGTCTCCCGTTTCTCTCTCCTTCTTTCCCTAGCTTTCTGCCACTGTTCATGGTCTTTTGGGCCGGCGAATCGCCAGATTTCCGTCCGAACAGGGGTGCCCTGTTTCGGTTTGATCTTCCTGGTTTCGCCGCAGCCGGCCGCCTCGCCGTAGGGTGCCGTCGCACCACCCGGGCCACGGCCACCAGCAACCTTACCGCCCGGGCCTCTCTTTCTCCCTTCCTATCTCCTCCTTGGGGACGTGCACCATCGAGCCGAGCTCCTCTTTTTTCGGCCAACGTTGCAGTGGCCGCCGGCGGCGGCGATGACCGTGGCTGAGAGCCATCACTGGGCCGTCAGTCGTCGCCGGGCTCGGGCTGCCTGGTGGCTCTCGTCCCTGTTCCGAGAAGAGAGGCAGAGTGAGCCGTCCCCTGCTTTGAGAAGAAGAAGAGAAGAGGGTTCTCTCCCCTCTATGGATTTTCTCTCCCTATGGGTTTTCTCTCCTCAGTTTCTCTCTCTAGATTGGGGTTTTTTCTCTCTAGTTTGATCCGGAGAGATCAGTGTTTGTATAGACTATTGGATAGTCGATGAACAATAGAGGATTCTGGATTGTCAGATACCTCGGGTAATTTTTAATGTTAACTTCGTTTTGTAAGAGGACAATTTGTAGGATAGAGACGTTGAACAGAATTTTGTGCACCTCAGTTCATAAATTACGGTGATTAGTTTGTGTGGTTATTAGTAAAAAGGTAAAAATTCTTATACACTTACTTGCATAATATAAATATTTTTGCATCTATTTATGAATAATGTGCTATGATTCAATTGAGTAAGAAGCGGAAATAGTTTTATAATAGTTTTTGTATTAAATTATATTTTGATCATATTTGCTTATGTTGGTATTATGATGGATGCATGTATGCGCATAACCTACACTTGCATAATTAGACCAAAAGATGTGGTGCTTTAGACTAACCATGTGATATTAGTTGCCTAGTCACGGGCTGAAAACGTGACTGTGGTTAGTCTAAAGCCGGAAATAAATAAAAAGGAATTGATATATGGATGTGAACTAGATTGAATAAATAAGGACTTTGGGTTTATCTCGTTGTAATGACAGGTCCCGTCATAGGCTAGAAATGTAGTACTTTCGCATGCCCCATCATAGTCTATGAATGTGGAACTAAAATTAGCAGGCCCCGCCACAGGCTGGAAATGTGATACTTGGCTGCCCCATCACAGGCTGGTAAATGTGGAACTAAAATTAGCAAGCCCCGCCACAGGCTGGAAATGTGATCTTTAGTAACCCCACCACATGCCGGAGAATGTGACTGAGATTTGGCCCAAAGTCGTTAAGATAATTAAACTAGATCAAGTTAACAAAGAATGGAATAAAAAGCATCGAAAATACTAATAAAGATTTATGAGCTATCGTATGATATATTACTCTTGAGTGGCTGGATTTCTATTGATATTTGATGTTCATATTTATATTGATTATTCGAGCATTGTTGATAGCCGGTTTGTGATTTTACAATGTGTGCAACGTTTGCTTGTGGTTTTCAAACCTATATTATTATCATGTTGGTGTAGATGTGTGGGGATTCTTACTGGGCTATAAAGCTCACCCCCTCTTCTATCACCTTTTCAGAGCTGCAAGATGCATAGACATGGATGGGATAGATGCAGAGTGCGAGTGTCAGAGTCATTAGTTAGTTAATCAATTTATTTTGATACCAATGAACATTGAAAGCTTTTGTAATTGAACTAATTTGATTATTTGGATACGTTGGATTTATATATTTGAATTAATTAATTAATTATAAAATTATCGGATTTTTGTTCATCTTAGGCCTTGCATAATCTTTAGGGCACTACTCTAGGGCTCATGCTGCCGGCTGCGTATCGGACCCGAGTGCTGGGTTCGGGGCGTGGCACACATGCAGCGGACTATGAGGAAAAATTAGAGAAAGCACCAACAAATATTATCCCATCCCATAAATTTACTCTGACCTTTACCTTAAGCACTCCTGCTTCCCTCCTGCATCCCTCAAACCATTTTTATGGTCTGGATGAATGGTGATACGTCAAAGACATGGTGCAAAAACATGAATCTCTCTTTTGGGAGAATAGGAGACTAATGAGCTTCAGCCACATTAGTCACCTGCAATTTTATTAAAAGGAAACAAAAAATTTATGTACATACAGGAAGACTGAAGGCAAGAATTTACATCTGAAACAATGAAGAAAGAAGATTCAAAAAAGGAGCCAACAGTAATGCTTCAGTAAAAACCTCAAAACAGCTAAAAACATGATTTTATTACTCATAAATCAGTTGGCCATTCCATATGAAATGTTTAATCAGCCTTGAGTACTGGTTTAAACTTAACTTTAAAATTTGCTTCACGATCTGTGTGTTTATAATTAGTTTTCTAAATTTGGAGTTTTGGACTTAATGCAACGACACTTTTTTGTTAAATCATGAAACACTCTTCCAATATATGTGATGTCAATGGACTATAATGTTAAAAGTAATGCCTTTGGCATTGTTTGACTTGTTGCATTGTTAATTTTGTTGGAAATCCATGTGAAAAGATGGTCAGTGGTTAATATACTAGTTGGATCCAAAAATTCAATGGTTTAAGCTTTTGGATCAACTTGAGCAAGTCCTTTAGATTTCTTCCCAACAGTGGCATTAAAGCTAATGAGCATGATCCCGTGCACAACTCTCAAAGCAGCAAAGTGTGGCTCGATATTGATGCGGGACAGCTCTGAAGGCAATAAAGTGAGAGAATTATGTGATGTACTCGAATAGAGTCGGTTTGGGAGTGGTGGATCAAAACCTAGGAGTTGAGGAGGATGTAAATACAGCTCACACAAATGGGCGAGATTGTTGGAAATCCACATGTATCTCAAGATCTTTGGATTGATAGACTAGTTGGGTCCAAAACTTATAACTGCTTTTTAAGTTTTTGGGTCAACTTGAGTTCCAATATGTATACCTAGTCTTCTCGATTCGGACTCCTTGCCTCTTAACAATTTTCCAAGAAATTTGACCCATTAGAATAGCTATTAACATGAAAACAAGTGGTTTAAGAACAAGCGGATTGATTGATGAACAAACGCAAATGTTTGTGAATAATCCCCCTATGATCGAGACAGTTGCGGTTTGTGGAGTATTGTCTACACTTAGATATGCTCATGGTTGCAATTTGGATTAACTAATGATCATAAGCACCATTAGATGTGCTCATGGTTGCAATTTCATTAGATTAGCATAGCCGAGTCCCTGCTATTTGATTATATTTGTTTATTGCAAAATATTTAAACCACCTTGTAAATTTTCTACATGTTCTTGTTAGTTTTCAGTTAACTGCATGCCCTTATTGTATGTTGCAATTCTCATTAGAATTTAGCCCTTTTCCTCATGCTATTTATTAGAACATGTAAAATACCTTTAGATTCTTCACTACCCTCTGAAGGAAAAAGGGTCATGTTACATGAAAAATTCCAGGTGGAAAACTTACTAAAATATTTTTTGAAGTTAATCTTAACAATGTCGTGTCTGCTCAGCGAGCAAATCAACAACATTGTGTAATCCAGCAATATATTATACATGGAAAAATCTAAGTAAATTTAGGTGTAACATATCACAATTAATAATGGTTTTGTAAATAGTTCTTTTGGTCTTGGACTCTGAGGATCATCCACATTATCAGGAAAGCAATCAATATCCTACTACCTTTCGAGGTAAGGAGTTAGAAATACATCTCCATGTTTTTGTTAAACAAGTGTCAAGAAATATTCTTGCTTGAACGATTCTTGACACTTCCAAAATCTCGCTAGGGTTGACATGTCGACGTGCGTTTGTTCTAAAGAAAATAAAAAAATATATATTTTTAATATTTTTTTAATGAAAGTTGGTAATCCTAACTCTTCCTCAAAAATAATAAATAATTTTCTTGGAAACTATTTTTTAAAAATCAGATACCAACATTATTTTATTACCTCCCTCGATCTGGATATGGATTTTAGCAATGCATGACATTTAAAAGTTTCCTTTCATAGATTATTGATTCTTAATTATGTTGACTAAATAAATTGATATTTTCTTTTTATTAAGAAAAGTTTTATGTTCGAATATGAATACAATTCTTTCAAAAAAATAGAAATTGTGATGTCAGATGCAAAAATGTTGCATATATCCTTTGCTAGCAAGAATTTTGGCCAAGCTACATTGGATGGCTAGAAAGTGAGATTAACTAACATAGCTGTAATTAATAAGTTAAAAAGAAATATGTAGACATCACTGGCTTTAATCACATATAAGTAGCATAATTAATGCTTTTGAGAACATGTGATGAGACTAGATGTAAGTGAAAATCAATCAATACTTCCCATAGAAGTAAAAGTCCTAATGAATTGCCAATAATACCAAACATTTGTTTAGTTTAAAAAGAACTATAAAGTGAAATAAATTTGTTTAAGTGGGTATAACATGCTTTTTTCTTAAAAAAATTGTTACTATCTTCCAAATTTCAGTGCTAAGAGTTCAAATCTGAAAAGTTGAGGGCTGAGCATGCAGGTTACATGCTGTAGTACAATTCTTTTAAGCATTTGACTTAAATCAACTCATTTTTATGCAGGAGAGAGAGAACATTAGCTATCAGATTTTTATTGGTGCCTCCATGCTTTCGTGTCGTATCCATCACATACTAAATTTTATAAATTACAGTTTAGAGTGTTAGCTATCAGATTTTTAGTAACCTAATTAAACCATGCATTACTTTAGAAACTTTTGATTAATAGTTATTTGAAATTAATTTTAAAAAAAAGTTTTAATGTCAGAGTACAAGCTATCATGGAAAATTTTTAAGCAACAGATTACATTTCAAAACTAAAAAGAATTTCAGGCATGGAAAACTGTTTAAAACGTAAGAGCATTTTCCCATCAATTACTAAGTGCTAGTTCTGCTAATGGAATCACTTGATACTCTCAGTTACAGCAATATAACTCTAAAAGTTGCCCAATGATCTCAAGAAAAGGTCAAGGAGTTCCAAATATTTCGAGATACTTGCTACAACAAGGGTTCTAAAAGTAGCAATCATATTGCAAAGATCAAGTGAGCAAGGTACTGAAAGAATGCAATTGATTAGCAGATTGGATTGGTCAGGATGGAATTTCAGCCACAGAGTCATGGTTGCCTTAGAATGTGTACAAAAAAAAAATTATGAGCATTTTTTAATTATGAATATTTTGTGACATCACAAACATGAGCAAAAAAAAGTTATTTTACTAGCCAATGATTGGACTGCAGTGTTTCTCTCAAGAATTGAGAATGTAAATCAATTTTATTCAAAATTCATATATAAGAATTACCTTCTAGTTAAAATAACTGATCTTGAATACATATGATATAGCTTCGACATTCTGTTTTGAAAGAGAGATACAAAAATGATCCAAAACACTTCCATAGATATTAAAGGCAGCCTCTGAAGTCACCCTGGATATTAGGATGGCTTAGATATCATGCTGAAGACAAATGTTGTCTCAAATCTTGGTGGGATGCCCTGCAAGATACCAAAATAGAGTACTATTCTGAATGTAAAGGACTGTCCAACTATTATTCTAACATCCCGATCGGCACATTTTTGGACATCCTCCATCCCAAGTATCGGCTCGGGGTGTAACCGTGGCACATCCCATTCCATGGGCAAACCAAAATAGTGTTGTTCCATAAAATTTAAAACCTCTTGCTTGTTGTGTAACTTAGCATTTAGGCCCAAATAAAATCGAATATATATCAAATGTCAATAAGGGGCTTAGTTTTAGAGTGAGCCAAGAATTATAGGTACTTATTTGCACTAGTTGTTTATTTATGAGGCCAAGATAGTGTTAAGGTTGAGCCAATCTTCTTACATTATTGAAATTTCAAAAAAAATATAAAAAGCATGGATTTACTGCTTATGTCCCATTTCTCTCTCTCTCTCTCTCTCTCTCACACACACACACACACTATATATATATATATATATATAGTATGCATGGGCTTCTATGTCTTTATTTCCGCACTCAAAAAAGTCTGAACTAATTGTTATTTGAAATTGATTTTAGAAACCTAGGTTGTTACCACATATCAAAGTTAAATGATCTAGTGTACGGAAGTCCCAGGGACCATTAAGTGAAAAATTACTTTTCAAAGCCAATAGGGATTTTGCTACCCATTATTGAAACGTAGCCATCCATTACTCACTCCGAGTTATGTTACTAGAATTAATTGATATTATTAATTGCAATGATATGCTTATGTGGCTTTATGATTCTAGCAAGTAATTTAGTAATTTTAAAATATTTGTTGCCACGGTGGTCCTATAAATAGTCTATCATATCACAGAGGTTAAAAGAACAATCTGACAAAAGTACAGAGCTAAGCATCAGATTGGTAGCTTCAAATCTTCTGAAATTTCTATATCTTGTCTATAGGATAGCTTTTGACATATCCCCAAAAAAAAAAAAAAAAAAACTTTGCCAACATTTCTTTTATTTTAAAATCTCCTAAAATTCCTATATCTTGTCTATAGGACAGCTTTTGACATATCCCAAAACAAACAAAAAAAACTTTGCTAACATTTTTTTATTTTAAAATTAATAGATGAATATATTTCTAATTTTTACACAAATTTTCAAATAGATGGAATCATTTATAGATTGAATGACATTTAAGCTAGAGAAATGGTCGATGCATAGTTGATTGAAATCTATTATACAGATAGATTTTTTAAGCTAGTAAAAATTTGGACAAAATCACATTAGATATCTTGAAAGTGAAAGTAAATAATAGAGTTTTAATTACTTAGTAAAAAGAATGTTCGTGGAAAACAAGTTATAAGAATATATGTAAATGATAATTCAACTGAACTTTTGGCAGAAAATGGAGAATCGCGGCCGTAAAACTAGTACATAATTTCTAGAATTTATAATATCGGCCGATGTGGGACTAAAATCTCACGACGAATGGAAATCCAACGAACGGTTCTCATCACTCCACGCCACCTCTTGTCTTCAGCAAGAAACAGGGAAGGAATAATCCAAGGAGGTTCCCCGGCCATGGCTTGCTTTCTACCCATCCCACCAGCGGTTTCCCCGGAAACACCCCTAACCTTCTCTCTAATACCGAGCATGTCCGAGATAATGGAGTCGTCCAGAGCCCAGGGACTCCGCCTCCGGCTCCGTGCCCTGGGGCCCTTCTTCCGGGTCCGGGCGGAGGGCGAGGGTGGGGCGGAGCTCGGGAGGGCAGAGGGAGTTATTAGGCCGTGGCTCAAGGGCAAAGTTCTGCACATGGACTCCATGAGGATGGCAAGGGAGACGCTCGCCATGGACCGCTCCATCTTCGGCCTGGGCCTCTTCCTCGGGGCCGTCGCAGTCCGGCATGGGTTCGACCGGGGTTGCACCCGGGCCGAGCTCCTCGCCATCAACGACTCCCCTCTCTATCACTCCAAGGTAAAGCAAAAGCTCCACAGTTCTTGATCATATTATGATCTAAGAATAATGTCCTGCTAGTTTTGTATGCAAGCCTGCTATACTATATCATAATATTATACTATTGCTAGTTTTGTATGCAAGCCTGGTATACTATATCATAATATTATACTATATCGTATGTTTATGTATTAATATATATTATATTTTATTATGCTCTGTTGTATAATACTAGTAATATTCTTTATGGTCATTTTGTCATATAAAAGTACTATCTCAGTTTGTTCATCAAACACATGTTAAAGTGCCATAGCACTTTGGAAATGTAGTTACCAAACAGCTTTTTATAAAAGCTCTACTTTCGAAAGCTCTACTTTCAACAGCTCTACTTCCAAAAGCTTTCCCAAATAGGGCCTTTCTCGTACCAGCCTCTGAATTAGTTTGAAGCAAGTGTTTCGTGACTCAAAACTGTATATTAAAAAGATTATGAAACAATTTGTTTTTGCTTATGAATGTTTTGTGACTCACAAAGGTAAACGAAAAAGCTTGTTCAACTTGACCAGGACTGGGTTGTGGTGTTGTTCCAAAACTTTAAGGGAATTTCTTGTTGAGGGTCTGTTTGGGAAATCCACCAGGATTAAGCTGGATTTCCTATAGGAATGGGGCTTGTTAGTCTGCCGAGCCTTTTTTTTCTAAAGACTCGTCCTAGTTTTAGTCTATATTCCTATTTATGGGCTTGTTGGACTGCAGGATGAAAAAAAATGATCTCCATAGGTTTTTTTCTTAAAAATCTCGAAGGATTTGGACCAGAGAGGTATTTGGTTGATATGGGCTTTATTTAAATAGGCTGTGTAATCCATGATCCAATGGGAAATCAGTCCAATCCTGCTAGATTTTCCAGACAGGCCCTGAAAGTGGACTAATTCCTTGCTATCGCACAGTAGTTTTAGAAACGAAAGTTGCATTAGATTGACATTAGAAAGGGCTGGTAACTAATGAAGGAAATTCTTTATATGACTAGATGTTATATGACTTGAAATGAAGAACGTGAACAAGCAGATGAGAAGGGTTTGATGCAATAGATAAAAAATAACAATTTTATGTTCCTTCTCGATACTGATACGTGTAGTTAGTTTGGAAATTGATAGAAATTAAAATGTGTTTGCTTGTTGTTGAGGTATAAAATGTGTCATGGATATGTAAATGGATTGCCACATATGATTAAGGGTTTTAACTAAAAGATGTTAGAATAATATGCTGAAAGGGAGAAATTAGGAAGAAAAACTCGATGGGATAGTGTAAAATGTATAAATAAGAAAGCAAGGAGACCAGACTTGCCCCATCGAAAAGGTGTTAGTGAGAAACAAATTATTTACAAAAACTCATGATCAGCAAAACCCAACTAGGCCTTAGATAACTCAAATTGAAGAACTTGAACAAGAAATAAGATAAGTAGTTTATGCAATGCATTAACAATTTTTGTCAAAATGTTGATATTGATATGCATAATTGTATGTTTTGCTTGTTATTGTATTATAAAATATGTTAGTACATTTAGGTTAATAACGTATCATTAGTTCGAGGAATTTTATTATTAACGGGTTACAATTATGCATCAAGGGGAAAAAGATAACTTATTGGTACAATGGAAACATATAGATAAGAAAGTTAGGAAATGTGTCATTGTCACCAGGTCAAGAATGATGTATGGAAGAATTGAGCACCTTGTACAATGGCCTGATGGGCTAATATCAAACCTTGAAGAATTGTTGACAAAACCGTGGTGAAGGCAAATTTTAGGCCGGTGACGAGCCTGCAAAGAAACATTCAAGGCTAGTTAGGAAGTGTTTTAAAGCCAATATATTAAAGAGAATGCTATATGGAGTCCTATATATTAGAATGAAAAAAGTGAAATTTTACCTTTTCCCTGCTGATGTTTCTCATGCAAATTAATTTCTTGCCAGGATATTTTGGCACCTGGCTTTATATGTGTGTGTGCAGCATTATAGGACTACTATTGCTTGTCTATTTTGAAATTATTTCATTAGTGATTTTGAATGTCAGCTTGTTCGGTTCTACACAAGGATGGGTTTCAAGGCAGTACATGAAGTGGATGGCTCTTCAATGGGAGACCTAGCTCACATGTTGGTGTGGGGAGGTAGAGGGACTAGAATGGATGCTAACATCGAGGAGCTTCTTATGAAATGGGGCAAAAGGTTTAAACCTCAAAGTCAAGATGGTTGCTTGTAATCATGTTTACACTGTACATCCAAATGCACGTTGGTGGTCTTGAGGTATTATTCTTCTTTGTTGTCTATTTCATTTGGAGCTTGTGTCTAAGCTGTTTAAATATTAAGGATGTCATTCTTATGTTTGAGTCCTTTAAACAAAGCTTGGTTACATTGGATCATGGTATATTATCGAAAGTGGAAGATTAGATGACTTTATGGATATGATACAATACCAACTATACAGTATCATACTAGTAAGGTACAAGTACTAATATACCCTTGGTATTGTACCGAACCGACACATGGTACTATATCTTACTTTTGCTATGCTGGCATCAATAGGTGTACCATGTATCAACATGGTGCCATATCAAACCAATCCACACCACACAAATAAGTTACTGATATGGGTACATATCATAAACTTTTTACTTTCAATGACCTTGTGGTTAAGGTTGCTTTTGGAGCTGGAATTTCTCACCCCCTAGAGAAATACCAACCAGACACGTTAACCTCTCTGTTGTGTGTGTGCACTAAGGATGTGAAATTCCCAGCCGAGTTCATTGAGATAGTGAGAGATAGCAATGGTTAAATTTTAAACTTTGGAGGACATTGTGGTTAAAGTTGCTTTTGGAGATGGTATTTCTTACGCCCATAGAATACCAACCAGGAGCGCTGACTTGTGTGTGTTAAGGATGTGAAATTCCCAGCCCAGTTCATTGAGACTATAAGAGATAGCAAAAGTTCAACTTGAGATAGTGAGAGATATCAGAGGTTATACTTTGAACTTTGGATGATGTTGTGGTTAAGGTTTCTTTTGGAGCTGGAATTTCTCACCCCCTAGAGAGATACTAGCCCGAAGTATTGACTTGTGTGTGCATGTGTTTGGCACATGTACATGTGTGTGCATGTGCATTAAGGATGTGAAATTCCTTGCTTTGTTGATTGCAAGTGCCTTGATTAATATTCTTCCAGAGATGACATTACCAGCTGGATTATCTCTTCCACAGATTTTAACTTCTTGGTGAAGATCCTACTATTTTTCTCTCTCTCCACGCTCCCCGGCAAACAACACCTTTCTGAACTTGGCATAATTTATTTATTTATCCGTTCAGACCAGGGTCTGCCGTACCGGTCCGTACCGGCCGGTACGGACCGGTACGTACCGGTACCGGATCAGCATGAAATCCGGTACCGGTAGTTTATTATTGAAAAATCGGTTCGGACCGGTACGGGACCGG
>JAOXJJ010050174.1:0-17525 GCA_025769935.1 Phoenix roebelenii | reverse complement strand
TATATTATAATAATATTATATTACATTACATTAATATTATACTATATCATATATTTATGTATTAATATATATTATATGTTATTATGCACTATTTTATAATACTAGTAATGTCCTTTATGGTCATTTTGTTATGTAAAAGTACTTTCTCAGTTTGTTTACCGAACAAATGTTAAAGCGCCACAACACTTAAGAAATGTAGTTATCAAACAGCAAACAGCTTTTTATAACAACTCTACTTCAGACAGTTCTACTTCCAACAGCTCTACTGCCAACAGCTCTCTCAAATAGGGCCTAAATGTCATGGAAGATAAGATGCTTTCTATGAAGAGAAATAGAGTTTGGAAACTTATTGAACTTCCACCACATGTTAAGGCCATAGGTTGCAAATGGGTTTACAAATCCAAGTTAGACTCAAAAGGGGATGTTGAAAGACAAAAGGTTAGACTGGTTGCTAAAGGTTTCACTGAGCGAGAGGGCAGCGATTATAATGAGACTTTTTCACTAGTTTCATCTAAGAATTCTTTTAGAATTATCGTGGCACTTGTAGCACAGTATTGGAGCTTCATCAAATGGATGTTAAGATAGCATTTTTAAATTGAGATCTCTATGAAGAAGTTTACATGAGGCAACCTGAAGGTTTTGTCGTAGAGAAAAATAAAAATTTGGTGTGTAAGTTAAACAAATCCACATATGGGCTCAAGCAAGCATCCAGACAATGGTATTTGGAATTTGATGAAGTTGTGACTTTTCTTAGTTTTGTTGAAAATATAGTGAACCAATGCATTTATCTCAAAATCAGTGGGAGAAAATTCATTTTTCTTTTTTTGTATATTGATGATATTTTACTTGCCAGCAGTGACTTGAGGTTACTTCATGAGATAAAAAAATTATTATCTGCTAATTTTAAAATGAAAGATCTTGGGGAAGCTTCTTTTGTACTTAGCATTGAGATACAGCGTGATGGAGGTCGTGGTTTGTTGGGACTTTCTTAGAAAACATACATACGACGCATCCTAGAGAGGTTCAATATGCAAAATTGTGCACTCGTGATATACCTATTGTAAAAGGGGATAAGTTTAGCAAAGCCCAGTGTCCAAGGAATAAACTTAAAAGGAAATCTTTGAAAAACATACCGTATGCAAGTGCCGTAGGAAGCCTGATGTATGCTCAAGTTTGCACTAGACTAGACATAGCCTATACAATTAGTGTCCTTAGTAGATTTTAGTCGAATCCAGGACAAGAGCATTGGAAAGTAGCGAAGAAAGTTTTGAGATATTTGAAGAAGACTAAAGGTTATATGCTTACCTTTCAGCGTATAGATCATCTTGAGATGGTAGGCTACTTAGATTCTGATTTTGTAGAATGTCAAGATGATCTGAAGTTAACTTCAGGCTATGTTTTTATAATGGCTGGTGGTGCTATTTCTTGGAAAAGTGTTAAGCAAACTCTAGTGGCTTCTTCTACTATGCAAGATGAATTTGTGGAATGTTATAGAGCTACGGTTCAAGCCATTTGGTTGAGAAATTTTACTTTGAGACTGAAAGTTGTTGATTCCATCTTGAGACCAATGACTATCTAGTGTGACAATAATGCAATGGTGTTATTTTTAAAGAATAACAAGAGTTTTGGTAGCTCTAAGCATATAGACATCAATACTTAGTGGTTAGAGATAAAGTTAAAAAAGGGCAGACAAGAATAGATCATATAAATATAGAGGCAATGATTGCAGACCCATTGACTAAGGGACTCGCACCAAAAGTCTTTAAGACACATTGTTAATATGGGCATTGTGGAAACCTTTAATGTTTTTGGTTAGTGGGAGTTATTTATGTAAAAGAACTACATTTTGGCTTGATCCCCTTTATGGAGTATGCAGGCAACCCATATGTTTCGGGCCCAGCCTCTTTCAATAATAATAATACTTATCTTTCTATTTATAATTCTATATTTTATGCACAGAATTTATAATTATATTTGAGCATGCATTTCACATATGTGTTTTATTAAGATATCATTTTGAACTCGAGATATAATGCATAAAGACATGATGTGAGTCTCTTTTGAGATATATGGCTTCTTTTTGAAGCATTTATGAGGACCGATGTAAATTAGTACACTTTTTTTTTGGTGAAAGTGGCAATTTATATAGCTCTAACGTGAGTACATCCTGCCAAATCAACAAAAAGTAAAGAGTACAAGGAATAGGGAATATCTCCTATAGAAGTCCAGAGAAACTTCCTAAAGTGCCGGAGGATGAAGTAAGCAACCCAGTCTGCTGCTCGGTTTGCCTTCCGAAAAACATATGCTACCTGGAGACCACCCATCTTCCGAACCAGTCTGCGTGACTCTCTGATGAGAGGGTGGCCATCACCATACCTATCCAAACCTTGTAACTAGTCAATCACCACAGAAGAATCTCCCTCGAGATACACCCATTCGGCACCGAGAAACCTCCTCGCATATAACAGCCACTCCCATGCAGCCTGAAGCTTTGCCCCTATAACAATGAGACCAGGCGTTCGTCGACCTCCGGCTGCTACCAACCTGCCAAGAGAATATATGATCACAAATCCAACACCCCCATATACACTATCCACCAACGTACTAACGTCAAAGTTCACTTTAAGATGACCAAGAGGTGGGGGTACTTAAGAAACAAGGGCGAATCTGGGTGTTGTGACAACAGAAAAGAGTATCCCAGATATCTCTAGCCATCTCAGTTCATACTACATACTACCACATTGGTTGGAGGATGGAGATCCATGTTGATAAGGATGTTAGCATTTGTAGCTGTGGAGTAGCCTTACATCGATTGAATGGTGTAATGACTTCCATATTCGATGTTGATGTTCTTGTTGAACCAGATCATGTATCCAAGGTGATTATCATTTGAGCTATATGTGTGGCCACCTATGTAGTCTAACCCGAGAGTCATTTTCAAAACAAAGTTTTTTAAATTAATATGGCAATCCGTGTTCGTCCAAGTGGAAGAATGTTAGAATAATTTCAAAATATGGGCTTTCACTGATTTCATATTTTTGTTTTATAAAATGGATTAGACGTATGGCTCATAATAGTATTATGGTTAAGCCCAATATGATGTGTGATCATTTTGTTTTATGAGCTTTGGTGCACTTTGGATGTATAGGATTGAGTTCTATTTATTATGGTAAATTTGGTATGTAGGCCAGGAAACCTAATTAGAGTTTTGGAGCCTTTAATGGGAAGGCTCTCTTATGTTTTCTATATAAAGACTAGGTCCCCCTCTCCTCTCCATATGATTGATAGCTTGCCCTATTGACTATCTTTTGTGAAAAGCAAGGAAGGAAAGATCTAGCCGCTATTATTCCAGGTGATTAAAGAACGTATTCAATATGTCTTCCGTAGGTATATCTCTCAAACTTGAATACACTATTACTGTGATTCTAAATCTTAGCATGTTATTAATTATAATTAACATGATTTAGACAAAGGTACCTCAAATAAATTATTTTGATGGGATACATCCACAACTATATATATCTTGTTAACAAATACTACTGACTAACAGTAAAAATAAACTAAGAATATGCTGATGGCGTTGCTTTGTTTATAAAATCTAGGCAGCGGTAAAACAAATTTAATATTTCTAGAATTCTATAAGAAATACTTATCCCAAGAAGTAACACATTGAATGGGCTCTACAAGGATAATTAGATTGAATAAAGATTAATTGCATGATTTCATATTAAGCATGAGGAAGCCTTAAGTCCTAACTTAATAGAACTCAAGATTCAGGACTAATCATGCATTGAGATAGGACGGAAAAAGTATAGAAAATAATATCGATTCACTTTTGATTATTCTGATAGAAGTGCAGCTGCACAAAGAGTTATCATGCAAACTTTTAAGAGGGAAAAATTAGTCACCCTCTAACATACAGTCGATTATTTTGGATCATTCTAATCCTCACGATCCTTGTCTTAAGGATATGCGAATGGTGAAAGACTAGGATTACTCCTTGATGTTTCATATTTGTTATAGATAGGTCACTACACTTATTAAATGGTTTGCTAACTTCTTTCCTCCTTCCATAACTCATCACCTCTTGCCTCATGAATTCCCTTGGAGCTCTTGGACTTGATGGAGGCAAATGTTGCTCACTGTGGTTATGTTTGAATGCAAGAGGCTCACTCCATCTCCCTTGCTAAAATTAAGTAAAAGGGAAAAAAATTACACAAGTGACACTATGCATCTCATGGAAGATGTGTCCATCGTGCCATAGGATGAACAAGTGACAATACTAAAGGGTTGTCTGCTTGCAAAAAAATATGTACATGAAACCAATATATGACCCCAACAAGCATTGCAATTAGTTTCGGTGGAACAGCTATCAGGCACTATACCGGTTGCCCGACGGGACGAATCGGTATGGGCCCATGCCGGGCCATACCGGATCTGTACCGACATAGTAGAAGAGAGTGAATAGGAAAAGAGAGAAGGTAGAAAGAGGGATGGAGGCCGGCAGAGGGCCATTGGAGGCCATCGTTGGGGCAGTAGGCAGAGGCCGCGACAGTTCTCCTATTTCGTTTGAAACAAGGTCCAACCTCTCGCTCTCTCTCGCACTCGCTTTCTCTTTTTCTCTCTTTTCTTCTTCTTCTCCGCCTCTAATAACGATTTTCATTTCCATTGCCGAACCGTCTCGATGAGTTGTCGGGATGGCTCGTAACGGCCGGAACTATACAATTCGGAACGATTCTGCCGACCCTGATTTTAATTACAATTGAGTGCCTTTGTTTGGATAGCTAAGCTAATCCCTAAAAATTAAAGCAACTGTATTATTTGGCACACTCCAGTATACTATATTGTTAAAATCTAATCATAGATAGTGGTGAAATCATCTTTACCCTCAAATAAATCACCCCTTTTATTTTTATTTTTATTTTAAGAGTTTTTAAATAAAAAAAACAAAATAGCATTTTTGGCTAATTCCGATTTCCAAGCACCCATTTCCATTTTTTTTCCCTCTCCTCTCTTACAAACAAAAACAAGCGGCACCCCTTGTCCCCTTCTCCCTATTCTTATCAGCAGCGGCGGCCGAACAAAAATCCACCAACCTTCTTCTCCTTCATCGTCGCTTCTCCCGCTCAACGCCTCCTCCTCTTCCATTAATGGCGTCTTCTCTCACCAGCCTCGTACTCCTAAACCCTCTCTCTCTCTCTCGCCCCCTTCCCTCCCATCCTCTCTCTCTCTCTCTGACGTCGTTTCTCTCTCTCTTTTTCTCGCAGGCAAGCGTGCGGCCGGCGGTGGCCAGGCCGAGGAGCCTCCGCCGCTCCCATCAACGGACCCCCTCGCCGGGTTTCTTGGGTCTCCGAGGGAGCTCCTTGCCGGCGCCGGAGATCTCCTCCGCCGCCGCTCTCTCCGGCGGCCATGGGCTTTCCTCCCTCTCCGTGTCATCCTTCCGGAGGAGTGCCCGCTACACCACCTCGGCTCGTGCTGAGTTGAAGGTCACTAGACGGGATCTAGGGTTTTACGGCTGTTCTTTTATTGCCTATTTTCGCTCAGGGTTTCCAGTAGGATTTCTATTAATGTATTGCTTAATGCGGAATGTCCAAATTTCTCTGTATGGTGATAGGGATTGGATTCTTGATTTCCTTTATGTTTGATCGCTTTGATTCTTGGAGAAGCTGAAACAAAGAGAACCAATTATTGCCCCCTTTGAACCATTTAATAGTCAAGAAATATCATGAGAACTAGATGTAATCTGCATTGAAATCTACCATGTTTGAAAATGGGGGTTTAGCATGTTGTAGCGGTATTCTTGAAAAGCTTGATTGCCGTATTCTTGAATATTTTATTGGGTTTTAATGGAATTTTGAGTACATCTTGTAGTTTGTATAGTTAATTCAACTTTCTTTGATGTGGAAGCTGCATTCTAATATGATGTTGTATGTGATTACTTTGATTTTGGGAATTAAGATAAAGCAAAGCCAAAAAAAAAACTTCGTTCCTTTTCTGATTCTATTTTGGTGTCACAAGAGTTTGATGCTGTACTGGAATACTGTATCTGTAATGGAATATGAATTTATTACTGCATTATTCTTTGAAAGCTTTGTTAGGTTATTAGTGGAGTTCTGAGTGAATCTAGTTTGTTTAATCTGTTCATCTTTCTCTTTGAATGATGGAACTTGGATTCTCATTTAATGTTATTTTTAACTTTTTATTCCTGTGGGATCCCTTATGCTTGGAAACTTAATAAAAAAAACAACCTGTTCTTTCTCTGGTTCCATTAAAATATTTCAGTCCCCCAAGATGAGAATCCCATGAGTTTTCTTAGATGCAATTTCTATTGATATCTGATATTTGTAATGGAACCTTGATATTATGTTGCAGCATATGTTGAGAAATTTATTGGGCTACGAGAGAACAGGGTTTATTGGTGATATTGTCACCAATATGAGCTTTGGACTTTTGTTGAGATTTTTAAATATAACAATGCTTGAGTAGAGATTCTTGAGGTCTGATAATGGTTCTGTTGTTTGGCATAGTCCCAGGAAGCTGAATTGCAGTCTAAGGTTACCAACAAAGTGTTCTTTGACATAGGCATTGGGAACCCTGTGGGAAAGCTTGTTGGAAGGATTGTGATAGGGTTGTATGGGGATGATGTGCCCCAAACTGCTGAAAACTTTCGTGCTCTTTGTACAGGTTGAGAGCTAGCTTTTATTTTTTGATACTTATATTATGTTTATCATTTTCTGGTCTCTTGGTATATTATGAAGAAAATATAGATGCATTTCTTAATTCATGATGTTTTGTTCAGGGGAGAAAGGCTTTGGCTACAAGGGATCCATGTTTCATCGTGTCATCAAGGATTTCATGATCCAAGGGGGAGACTTTGACAAGGGAAATGTATGTCCTGTTTTTCCTTGTTTTCTGATTTTAGTCTACATGCTTCTATAGAAAGTTTAAACATGTTAGCAATTTTTATTTTTGTCACTGCAGTGCATTGTAAAGTTGGCATTTATTGCAATTGCTGTTTCTTTAGAGGCATAGCAGATGTTGCCATTATCTTGGGCTGCCTTATATATCAGAATATCAACCTAATATGTCTTGTCCATCTTCTACGTACTGTTTTCAACTGTAAATAATAAACTTGAAATCTATGTCGTGAACTAGGCGTCAAAGAGGATTTACTTTGTTGTTTAATCATTCATGAAAAGCTAATGCATAACACCATGACAATGCAACTCATGTATTCAGTATAAATCATAAGAAGCAAAATAATTCATCATAAATGTTTCATTTCCATAATCATCTTCTTATAACTCATAGTTCATGAAAATGTAAAACTGAATAACTGGATATAACAACTTTGGACTTAAAAGAAATAATTTGAAAGAGTCATACTGCATGATGGGAAGAACATGATTGATACTCATGAATGTAGAATTCCTAATCTAAGGTGTGTTAAATGCGGGTGCATTTGCAATTTAATTATTTATTAAAATAAAAAAAATGAATTACTTATGAAATTTTGTGGGGGCTTTGTTTATGTACATAAACAACATGAATGATGCATGTTAGATAGGAGATAATTGGAAAAATATGCGTTCATTGGAACAAATGGATTTATTCTTCTTCTAAGTAACAATCCATAATTTTTTCATAAAAATGTAGCACAAGTATGTGTGATGTGGCTCTATATGTTCCCTCATCAAATAACAAAAGTGTCACTGCTCTAAATTATATCAAGCAAAAATAAGATCATCACTAAGTCTTATGGAAAATTCCTTTCCTCCTCGATGTCCGCTTTTTTTTATTAAATGGAGTTTCTGGCTAGCTGAAATAAAGTTTTGGACTTTTAGAATAGATAGATATTGGAATTTAAGGTTTGGGCTAGTTTAGATTTGACTTATATTGGAGAGGCGTGATTTATGTAATCTTGACTTTAAGGCATTTGGGCAGGTTATGGAATTTTAAAAAGGTTTTCAAGTTTGGCTATCTAACTCTTATTTTTCAAATGGATATGCGTGCTTGCATGAGGATTTGTGGAGATAATTGAGACCAGCAATGGGTGAGCAACATCTTATCCCTAGCAAAAGTTGGAAAATGACAAGATTGTGGGAGGCTGAGAGGTGTCTGACTAAAAGGGAGAGTTGGTGGTGATATTTACCCCTTAATAATTAATTGTAAGCTTGCTGCTTGTGGCTGCATGGTGGTTACTGAAGGTGATGATTTATGAGGATAAAGAGGGGGAAATGGTGGAAGAATAAAGGAAAAAGGGGGAAAGAGTCTAGCTTTGGGATGGTTGCTTCTCTTTTCTGGACAGGGGTTAAGGACAAGATTTCTTTAGTTGTTTTTATTTAACTTGATTTATTTTTGATATTGTTAAATAAAATGCATTAATTTTCTAATTTAGTGATTCAAATTGCATTTGCTTGCTTAGAATCTTCTGAGTACTGATAGCTAATGCTTTTAAGAAATTAGAAAACATTGGTACCATGCTGGAAATTCATGTTTCGAGTAAGATTAGTTAAAATACATAAGACTTTTCAGTTGGCCATAAAGAGTGGGTTGAGAAAGTTATTATGTGTTGGAGTGATTTATAGATCTTACTGTTAAGGCTTTGGAAAATCTTGACTTTTGTGATCGGATGAGAGGTTAGTAGAATATTGTTTGGGAAGTTATTCCACTCTATCTTTTTGTTCTTGATTCTCTTATTCTATCATTACTCTTTCCTTGTATCTCTTATCTATTTAAGTGGGATATACTATTCATCTCTCTTTCTTCACTTCTTTATATTATAGGTTAAATTAGTACTTATGATGCTTGTGTGAATCATTTGTAGGGATGGTTTACATACCATACTATGTAGTGAAACACTTTAGCAGCAGTTGGAACCAAGGTTTGGAATTGGCTAGGTTTGGTTGGGCTATGCCAAGTTTATGATCGACAAACCCATATTAGGATAAGCCTAGGTCTAATCCAAGTGCAAAAATATTACTGGAGGGTAGGCTTAAGCTTAAATTTGAATTTAGGCTTGACCATCTTGTATGTTCCTGTGGGGAGGAATGAGGGTGGGGTGGGGTGGGTTGCAATTGAGAGAGGACAAAGGGGTGGTGGGATTGTGTGGATATGCTAATGTTGTTGGGGTTGCTAAGCTTGTTTTGCAACTGGTGTTGCTAGGGCTGTGGGAGATGTTGGTTTGTTGGATGCATGAATTGTGTGGGAGATGTTGGTTTGTTGGATGCATGAATTGTGTGGGCCATCGAAGGTTTGAAGATTGTGAGTGATGCTAGGGTTGCTAGGTGTTAGTGTGGAAGAGAAGGATGTGAGAGGCTTGGGGGGGGGAGTGCAGAGAAAAGAAGGAAGAGGTAAGGAAAAGAGTTGAGAGAGGACAGGTGGGGAGTATTTGAGGGAGGGGGAAAGGAATTGGTAGTTTAATGGCATCAAGGTAATAGAATGGGATTTTAATCGGGGGCATCATTTGAACTAAATGGATGGTTAGGCTGGTTATTCCCTATGTAATTATACATTCATATATGGGCATGGCATTAATGTTTAATATGCATAGTTAAAAATTGCTCTCTAAAAGTTAACATTTAATGGCATAGTTTTGGTAATTTGGTATAGCTAATACTTAATTAGAGATACAAAATAATCGACGGACTGTCATGTATTTTGTTCAATTCAACAACTAAGTCATTGTGATACACTTCTTATATTTCTTCCACCCTCTCCTAACACAACTTACAACTTCCATCCTGCCACTTCCTTTTGACGGCTTGGCTAGGCTTCTCCATTCCAAGCTTCTACGTCTTGACACTTTTCCTCTAGTTCCTTCATTCCCGTTCATCCTCATAGTTCCCCACCTACTCTCTTTCCATTTTCCTTCATGGCCAAGCTTCTTTCATGGTCATTCTTGAGGTTGCTCTCTTTTCAATCACTTGTTAAGCCAACCCGCAACAGAAGCCTCACAATTCTCATTTCTTGGCCCAATAAAATAAGACATGGTGGCATGTATGAGAAATATAGTGGAGAGCTGTGTAACCAACAACTAATGAGAGGACTCATGGAAAAGCTATAAGAATGTGGACCAACAAGATCATCTAGAGGTTACATGATAGTGAAAATTACTAAGCCCGAGATTCTTCTTTGTGCTCCATTGCTCATAAGATAATATTTCTGTAAATATTTACATTTTTTTGTCACAATAGCCATTTTAATATTTGTAGGAGTTGTTAAAAGATTATGAAACACAATTGTTAGTTGATACTTGAATTACTATAGGTGATTATAAAATATATCTAATTTTAGAAATTCAGCCACTACTCCAACATTACTGAAAGCAACTTAGAGGCAACGAATTATTTGAGAGAGAGAGAGAGAGAGAGAGAGAGAGAGAGAGAGAGAGAGCAGCTTGAGGCTGGTGGAAGAGATGGAATGGGTTTTGGCAAAGTTTTAAAGAAACAAGGGTAACATAGGAATTTTTGTGACGATGGTGCAGGGAAAGATGAGGGGCATGTGGTGCATGTCAAATTGGAAATCTGCAGCTGAGCCATTAGAGGAAAATGTGAGAGGGGAAGGTTTTGTATATCAGCAGCGATAAGAAGAGAGAAAGGAGAGGAAGAAAAGAGGGATGGAGAGTCTAATCGGTGCTAAATATACTTGCAAAATTTCATAAAGATTGTTGATGTTTATTGTCAAAATCTTGTTGAGCTAGCTGTTTCTAGATGTTACCAGAATTGGCCGTTAAATATCCGCTTCAAGTAAGGGTACAAACAAGCTAAGTAGCAGGCTGCTCGAGCTCCTGTATGTACATGAGCTGCTCGAGCTTGACTTCAACTGCTCAAGTTTGGCGCATATAAGTTCTTAGTTTAGCTTTTATCATTCTGAAGCTGCCTTCTCTTGACTGGCTGATGTTCAAGCTTGGCTCATGTATGAGCTGGGCTCCAAAAACTATGGTAGCTCGGTTCATTTTCTAATTGAGTTGAGCCTGCACTGAGCCTGGACCAAGCCGATCCTGAGCTGCTCATGAGCAACTTGGATAATTTTGCAGCCCTGGCTTCAAGGGAAACTATTGTAATTGTATGCGGAAGTACCCGTGCATATTTTTCGTAATAACAATATAGCCTACCTATGCATGTGCATGCATTTATGTATACATATATGCACATATATGTGCAGATGTATATGCACATACATATATACATATACATGCATACTTTCAGATGCAGCCCATTTGTATGATTTACTATTCCTTGTTTGCTTGCAAGCATAATCTGTATCCCAAAATCCATCCTCTTCACGTCTTTTATAGTAGAGTGAAAGCTGAAGGGCATTATGGTGCAGGCAAATAAGAAAAATCTTAGGTGGGCCATGTGGGAAAGTGGGAGGGAGGAAAAAGAGAAGAGGGATGAAGAGTGTCATGGTGAGATGTTCAATTAAAATTCTCATGATATTTACTTTTCAAAATTTTCGGAGGTACCTGCTTCAAGGTATTTCCAGAATTGCCTATTAAATATTTTCTTTTTACGGGCAGCTATTGTAATTAAGATTCGTTGTCTCGGTACCGGATCTTGTACCGATACCGGTACTATCCTATTATAGTGTCTGTATATGGTAAGGTACGAGATGGTGAGACGTATGGATTGTTGGTACGGTATAAGACTGCATATCAGTATGGTATGGTACATCCAGTATGGTACTGAGTGTCCGTACTGAGCAACATGGTGAGACTCCATGTTCACCCTCTTCACCTCATGCAAGCACATGCCATAACTTTCATGCCTCTTAAATTGTTCACAATTTTGTTTTTTATATAAGTTTAAACCAAATCTATCCAACATAATCTTAGATTTACTGAACCTCAATTTTGGAGTACTTGGAGTGCCTTATGACTGCTTGTATTTTGGCTTTTGTATTTTTTTCCCCTTAAGCTGTAAACCTTCTGAATATTCATATTTCTCATCCCTTCATATTCTTATATAAGATGGAATGTTGCTCTTCAACATTCTTTTTTCATTTGCATTATGTCACATGAATTTAAAAATCACTTGACCCAGACTTACAATCATATATAGTTTCAGTAAAGAACCTTTTGCATATTTTCTGAATTTCTAAAATTCTGTAACTGATTATATAAATCTTCCATGATTTTGAATCCATACGAAGAGTATGCTTTTTAACTTCATATTTTAGGAGGTTGTTGCATGTTTTTAGACTTTGCTGTTTGCACATAATATACATGGAACTAATATTTTTACCCTTTATTTATAGATATGGTACTAAATATGTTTTTTATATAACACATTGCTATTTATCCGTGCTATTTATTCCACTTAGTTATATAAGAAAGTGAATGGTAATTTTTTCTAAGGTCTATTTCATATAACATTCAGAATTTGGTGAACCCAGTTTCTGGCATTTTAGAAATGTCTTAAGGTTGCACTCGTATTAACTTTTCTTTTTGGTAGAGTCTGCTTTTCTTTTTTCTTTTTTTATAAAAAATTTCATTCCTATCATCACCTGTACTTATTGATATAGAAGATGGGTTTTCCCCCTTTATGATGTTGATTTGCTTTAGGGTTTATTTTATCGTAGGAGAATTAACGGGAGTATTAGTTGCCATGAATAGTTATGTTTTGTTTCGCAAGAAAGAATTTATTAGCTAAATATTCTGAGTTTGAGGAGTTCCCACCAAATAAATATGGTTAAAGTAAGTCCCAAAATTATAAAATTTTCGCAAGAATGTGTGTTTTTTTTTCAGTTATTGTTTGCCACTTACAAAATTTATGCTGTGCAACTGCTTCTGTTTATCTATAAAATATCATGTTTTATTATGTTTTTAAATAATTAATCAACATAAATTAAGTACTCAGCTTAGATAAGAGAATCACACAGCAAGTTTCTATAATCAAAGAAGCAATGTGCAATATGCACTAAGAAGATCTAGAAAAAATATTAAGTTGTTACTTCATGTCTGTGTCAAGAACTCAAATCCGACACTCTTATGGTAAGATATGATTGATAACAATGCAACATTTGTCATTGATCAAGAAGAAAATTCATAAAGAACTTGAATTTTTATCTGATTTCTTGGGAATTGAGAGAGTTTGATCTTTCTAAAAGTAGTTTCATTAGCTAGCTTCTTATTATAAATTTTGGTGGGTGAGATCATGATATAGTAGGATGTCTAAAATAGATCAAATTAGTATATTGTGCCTCCATGATATGAGCACGGATCCGCTGTTGCTGCCTTGCCAGTGGGGGGATACCCCGTGACAGGCACCCCATTTGCCCTCCCGCAGGCCACCATGTGCTGCATCCTTGCCCACACTGTGCACTGGCCAGTGCTCCCACTACCCTGCCGAGCAGTGTGCAGCCCAGCATGTGGCTCAATCAGATGGACATCAGGGTGGATAACACCCTTCTGGCATCATGTACCCTCTTGACATTGATGTTTCAATGTCGCATGGCTACAAAAGAAATGTGGTCTATGCCTCTGGATAGTTTTTTACTCATTCTTCTTTTCAAACGTGTGCTGTTGGGGAGAAAAAAGAGATATGTCCTTAGCAAAACTTTCAAATCAATAACATGTTTCTTTTGAGTATAAAAATGTCAAGGTGCTGCCAACATTTGTACTAGGAACAGCTCTGTGTTTTCTTGACATTTCCTGCTCTCTGTGCATAAAATACTTTTTAGATCATACTTTTGTTGATCATCTTAACAGACGTCAAACCTAGAACTGATTTAACTAAGAGAAGAGCAAACAGAATCAACAGATGCAAAGTTACAGTTATGCGTTCCTGTCTTTGACTTCTTCCTAAGACGTCCACAGTTGGTTTAGGCATACATAGACAAACACTTGTATTCATTCAGAGAATTTGTACGTTAGTGTAGAAAAGTTCTCTCACAGTTATCCAAAAAACTTAATTTTGAATTGCAGGGAACTGGAGGTAAAAGCATATATGGCCGTACATTTAAAGACGAGAACTTCAGGCGTAAGTCGAATTCCGTGTTCTGTTTGTCTTCATCTAATATCAGTCACTCACGTGGCTGTTAATCTTTAGCTATTTGAAAATTTGTAGTGTCTCATGTGGGAGCTGGAGTAGTTAGCATGGCAAATGCAGGACCCAACACCAATGGAAGCCAGTTCTTCATTTGCACTGTCAAGGTAACTGACAATATCATTACTCATATGAAATTATTTTCCAAAGTTTTATTCAAGACTTCCTAGTCTTGATTCTGGTTTCCAGCAACTTTTGGATGCATCGTGTTGTTTGTCATAATATGGGGGTCTAATTTATTTTGATCGAAAGCTATCCCATTAAATGGCTTGGCAAAGTGGGGGCCAATATTTTTATCTTGATTTCTTCATTGTCTTCTTCGTCTTCTTCCGCAAGGTTCTCACAAAGAGATTTTGGCGGTTGGCTCATTATTGTCAAACACTTAAGATACCTTGATCCAATCTTCAAACATCAACAAATGCAGGCCTCTTCTTCCACATGGTTCTTTTTCTACGAAGTTCCACTATGAGTTTTTGGAGGTTGGCCTATTATTATCAAACACTCAAGACACTCCGATCATCAAACATCAAGAAATGCGAACCTTATTTCCCCTGTTATTAAATATCTTGAGCACATTAGCCTTGAAATTATTCAGACAGCTGGAACACTGACTTGTGCTTCCGATTCTCGAAAAAAAAGGGGAAGAATATTGAAAATCCGAATCACTGATTTTGGAGAACTCTTTGAATAAAAAATATTGGCATACATTCATTGCACAGGTATTTTGATCATGTTTTTAGGGGCTTGTACTAGCACTAGCGAGAGTGGAGTACAATTTCAACTGCCCTCAAATTTCAAATCATCTTGACTGCAGGAAACCCTTTTGTTCATTTAAGCCTCAGTCATGTTGGTCGGGTTATGTGGACCTATGCTGGCTCTGGTAGAATAATATGCTTGTGCTTAATGTGAGCACAAGGTGGCTACTCATGAAGCTGACAATATGACTCTTGTGTACTGTTTTGGTGCAGACTCCATGGTTGGACCAGAGGCACGTTGTGTTTGGGCAGGTCCTCGAGGGGATGGATGTGGTGAGGCTGATCGAGTCCCAGGAGACTGACCGGGGGGACCGTCCAAAAAAGAAAGTGGTTATTAGTGACTGTGGCGAGCTTCCAGTGGTCGCCATGGCCTGAGGAGATCCACCCCGTTATCTTTATTCAAGCGAGGCACCATAAGGATCCCACAATTTTTCTAGATTTAATCTCATCGGCGAACAAATACTGGTGATTTTAGGTTGAAACAGTTGAATTGATGATCCATTTGCTGCATGTGGTTGAAATGTAATGCTGCACAAGTTTTAAATAATTGATGTGATAAGATTGGGTTGAGTCATTAAGATTGAGCATGGTATTTATTACTTGATATTTATGTCCATGCAAGGTTTTACAGTACCAAGGAAATGCTAGAGAAGCTCTCCTCCGTACAATGGACATTGAGAGCAAATTGCTGCAATAGCCAAACTTCCTTGCATGGATCAAGAGGGAATTGTCCTATCATGAAAAGTAAAGCTATTAAATCTCATGGTTGACTATCAGCATCCTTCAAGCCATCTTGTCTGAGTTCTACAGTCAAGTAGCTCTGTTTAAATTTGATGCTTCCTGTTCGCATTTTTGACTTTCTAACTATCTCCACTATGATGGTGAAAGACGGAACACTAAGAAGACATGAAAGAAAGCAAGCAAGAATAACTTCGCCAAATAGAATTTGCAAATGCTTGACAAACAGTAGGTGTATTAGTAGACTCTTGAGAATAAGATCAATGATGTCAGTGGATCTAATTCATTCTTAAGGTGCTTGCTTTGTCATAAACTTTCCTTTTGGAAATTATGTTTTTAATGTTTGGCATGCAGTGAGACGTCTTAATGAGATTGAGAAAATTCCTGATATAGGTCTCATAGGATTGGAAAAAAGAATATTGATGCCTATTGCCCCGAACACTACAGGGACAGAGATGACCTCCACATTCAGTATATGTTAGAATTTGACAAGCTCAATTATAGCATGCATGTAAATCAAAATCCAAGACAATATGAATATGGTATAAATTAGTTTTCCACATCTCTGTTGAAAAAAGAAGAATTTACAACCATGAAATTTGAATTTTGCCAGACTAAATTTAAGCATAATATGATCAATATGTCTCCTCTCCAAAATTATATCTACACAAACAATTCTTGGTTGCAGAAAGATATTGGCTAACGAATTAAAAACAAAATACATGGAAAGTTTAGATGCAGGTTAGCTTCTCTCTTTAGTGAAACAAGCTGATCAATTTTTCATGGAACTACAGTGCAGATCAACGAGATAAGATCGATTGGCACCTGATATACATGTAAATAGTTTCAAACATGGCTTCATCATTTCATGAGATCCAAGAAGACAAAGCCGTTCCACAGGCTATGCAAGAGCGTTGAAGATGGTAAGTTCCAGGATCTTGCAAACACCACACCCATTACCACCCAAAGAAACACAAGCAGCAACAACCTCTGGGCACTGAAGTGAGGGGATAAGGGAGCGACGGAACACAATATCCTCTCAGATCAGGGCACAAACTGGGACCACCACCGCATACAGAGCCATGGCCACCGGATCACGAGCCACAACTGACTGCTCCACACTGGAGATTCTCACAGGTAGGGCAGGGAAAACTGGAACCAGGCTGATGTTGATCTGAGATAGGAGAATGACCAATGGAAAGAGCAGGCATCCCGGGCCTACATCAAAGTGCCAGTTACCTTTGAGGCTGAAAGGAAACCAACCAGATGGAAGGGAGCGGAATATAGCGAGGCATCGGTGAAGGATTGCAATCCCAGCCAGGTCTTCAGCAATGTCGATAAGGAGGTTGTATAGGGTTTGACCTCTGTGAGTAAAATACTGCTTTCTGAAACCAGTGGCATGAGCCAAAAATGGAATTATCCAAGATCCAACAAACCAAAAGGATGCAATCAAAACTAGCACGACCTGCACAGTCATTACATATTGTTCAAAATTAGTTTCAAGAACATATCTGTAACACCATGAGTGGGCAAGGGAAACATGGTTTTGAGAGGAGAGAACACAATTTGAAAAAGGTAGCTAGAGCCCTAACTAGACAATTAAGGCAGGATAAATTCCCAAGGGGTAGGTAGAGATTTCTAATGCCGGAAGTCTAGTGCTTGTTCTTCGTTCTAGACTGATCCAACTTGTCCCTGCTCAACTCTTCAATTTGCTTACTATCTGTTGGGGAAAAATGGACCACCCCACAAGCACAAGCAAAACACCCAAATCCGACATCTAGGCCGAGCTCATCCAGGTCGAGCATATGAAGGCTGCCGAGCACAGAAGCCTGCCGAGTTCATCCAGACCGAGCTCATGAAGGCTGCCTAGCACAGAAGCCTGCCGAGCTCATGAGGGCTGCCGAGCACAGAAGGCCGAGCTGACCTCAGAAGGTCGATCTCGTCGTCCATATGCTGCAGCCATGCCCTGCAACAGCCTCACCGC
>JAOXJJ010050027.1:0-17556 GCA_025769935.1 Phoenix roebelenii | reverse complement strand
ATCAATATATCTTTCGTTAAAATAAATTGCAATGTGAAATCTAACAATCAGAAGACACGTGGAGCTGTAAACTGGTATTATTTCATAGGCGGTGATGCGATCTATGACAAATCCAGCAACTACAAATGAGCCAATAAAGACTTACATTGTTCCACAGGCACGACAAAAGACGATATCAAGTAAGAAAATCCAAACCTTAGCACAAAATATCTCACAGCTGATCGCATTGAGTTGGAATGAAAGATAACTTCTCATTCTCCAAATCATATAGAATTTGCAAGTTCTGCTGCTGGAAGTTGCCCAATATTGACATTCCATGAGACGGCATAACTGTTAAGCATAGCAAACCGGTGCTTGAATCAACTATCATGTAGTTATCTGCCGGTAAATCCAAATCAGCACCATCAAAGTGGAATTTAAGTTTTGGAACCTCCACAGTTGATGAATCGGATGGCAGTGAGAAACAAAGATCGAGACTGATATCGGTCCCGTCTGCGACCGGCAATTGCATCTGAGACAGGAAAGCCTTCCTCACCATCTTGTATCCAGCCAATTCCAAGTAGGTGATGGAGGTACCGGAGTCTATGATCAGGCCACCAGTCCCATCATCTTGAAGTTCAAAAGTTGAGCTTGGGATTTGTAGATTGATTGATCCAACTGTTATCCCTTTTAGAGTGAGATAGTAGAAGGATGGCTGAGAAGGGTTTTTGACTAGCGGTATGGATTGAACTTTCTCTGCACCCCCACCCAAATCGGCTAGAGAGCCAAATAAAAGAGGGCTCTTCTTAGATTCGTCTAAAGATGTGAGGCAGTACGAGAACTTGCCGAGGCCTAGTTGGGATATCAGGGACAAGGGTCCACGCCCGAGTCCAACAAGACCAGAGCCCTGCGAGAACCCAGCGCCTTGGTTTGCGTCGCCACATCCGAACGCGATGTGCGAAACTGCTGTAGACCCAAAGGCGAAGGTCTCGCTTGCCAGAACACCTTGGGTTGATGAGGAGTCTCCATAAGAGTATAGGTAATTGCAGTCGGATTTGCATGTGGAAGTAGGAAGAGCCTGGCAGAGATCGCTATAGCAAGGAATCCTAGAGAATGTGGATGACTTCGACGGATCAAACAATGGAGTAGGCTGCTCGAAGCAGTCGGTGCAAGGCTTGCACTGCGTCCATATGAGGTCGCTCCCCGTGTCAAGGATGGCAGGGAAAGGCAGGCTAGGAGTGCCAATGGCCAAGTCCATCAAGAACTCCCCATTGCCTGCGTGGACTGGTGCTTGGACTTTGCTTCCCGAATCCACAGCCTTTGTCGTCTTTGCTATCAACCTTGCCATTCTGTGGTTGCTCCGCAGGGCTGCACGTTGCAGCAGCTCAAGCTTGGAGTAATTGCCCTTCGAATCGACATGGATTAGATCGACGCGAAGGCCTCTTGGCTCGGAATAGACTTGGGAGGCCAAAAAGAACATAACAAACAGTACTAGAAGCTGGAGGATGTGGGATTGCTCCATTTTCAGCAATGGTGAAAGACGAGGACGAGAGAGAGACAGTTGTGGGAAAGAAAATCTACGTGCCTAAGTACTCAGGATGGTTTGTTGTCTGAGAGGAGAAGATAGTTCATGCATGTGCCTAAATACATGCATATTGGGTCTATATTGGTTGACGACCAGTTTTCCGGCCAGTTAATAGAAAACTGAACCAGAAGAGATGGTCAGTTGAAAGGACTTTAAAGAAGAGGAGACGAGGATGGAAATGTACCTAACATGAGGTAGCGTGTTGCTTCACTTGGGGTTACCGGTCTCCCAACCAGAAAAGAGCAAGAGTCTGCCTTGGTTTACATTAGGTTTAGACAGGTGTGACATCTGTTTCCACCACCACCACCAACGTGAGATGTAACGTGGAAGTTTCTTCTTAGGGTGGGATGGACCTTCGTGGGATTGCATCAATTAAATTATTTGACCAATCCTCTCTTACGAGGAATATTTCGGGTCTCATGCAACTTTTAATATATACAAGTTAGGCTTGGCATTGTTGATTTCATATCCATTCAAAGGAGATTATTTTGTAGCAAATGAGAAAAGAGATGCTTGAGGTTTGGTAAGCAACTTGTCTACTTATTTCATCATCAGAAGTTGGCAGGAAGGACGTTTGTTTGTCTTCCAAGCATTCACCAAATCGTAATACAGACCTTGGAAGATGGTTGGATTTGGTACCGGATTTGGTGAACAATCAATTGAATATCCACTATTCTTTAAGGGATATCACCAACCCACAAATGAAAGAAACACCTCACCTTTTCAAGAAGCCCAGGAAGATAATATCCGCACATCAGAAGGGATTTTAGAAGAACCTCCAATACATTACCTGCTGGTTCTTATCAGTGGGAGACAGGTTTTGGCCACATGAACGAAGATGAGGTCCCAGCGAAAAGTTAAGCAGGTGGAATGATGTCATTTTTTAGCACTTGGTATGTGCTATGCACATCAAAAGCAAGAATGGCTTAGATCATGTAAAAGGACCATATTCTGAAGTATAATCCAAATTATTTTGAAACTTAACTTATTAAATTGTTTTTGAACTTAAAAAAAAAAAAGAGAGTCTTATTTTTAGTGCAAGCTAGTCGAGCTTTTTATTGTTGTTGTTAGGAGTTTGAATGTACTTGGACTTGTTTTTTCTATTTTGGACTCTATTGGTTCATGGGAAAAAGAGGGGGGTAAGTATGGCCAATGAAAAAATTGACAAAGTGGTATATATTTGGTTAGATATTTCAAAAAAGAGTGATGAAAAGGTTATCTTCTCATGTGAATAAGTTTCCCATCCCCTATGGGAAATAGAATCTATGGACATCATCAAAACCCACTTTCCCATGGACTCAGAAACAATATAATTTTTTCTCCTTGTAATTAATTTACTAAGGGCATAAAAGATATTTTAAATTTCAAGAAATAGATCCTCAACCAATCATAAGTCACATTAAAAAGTGTACTTTCTATACCATCTGCTCATGGTCAACGAAAAATACTAAAACCATATTCCCAGGTACAATATACCAAGACAGAAGCTTCTTAGGAAATATAATCTAGTGATGTAAATTTTTTTCCACAAACTAAACAAATCCTTAAAAAGGAAGAAGTGGGGCGAGGAAAATAACAAGACAACCAAAAAATAATAATATTCTTCTTTCATCCAAACCCTCTCTCTTTGTTCTTTTTCTCGCTTTGTTGCCTTCGCCTCTCAAGACATTGCAAAATATCATTAAAAAACCAACGAGTATGGTTTTCAAGCAAGTTGAGCGAGCCCGATTTTGAGCAAGCTGTATGATAAGAGTTCCAAAAATAAAAAAAAGAAGGTCAGATGGTTGTTGTCAGTAACATTGTAAGTATTTTCAATTACTTTACTCCAATCTTTGAAGGGAAAAATTATCAGTTTTGGTCTGTAAAGATGAAAGCATTGCTTATCTTACAAGATTTATGGGATCTGGTAGAAAATGGTTTCATTGAATATGATCTTCGAGATCATAGGGTAACTGTAAGAATGGATTAATTAGTTTTTGATCCATGTAGTTGTTGCAACAAAGTACCAAGATACTTCTTGTTTTGGGTTTCATGGCCACAACAGTCAACATCTCTCACTTGGACGTGAAAGATGAAAGGTTTCTCCCACTATTTCCAACCGCATGTATATATAGAATACATAGAACCTTAGGGTTGTGCACCCTTAGATGGATTTATCCTTCAAAGCAATACAAGGCTTGAGTCCTAAATTTGTAGTTGTAAAAATTTTTATTTTTCCAACCTCTTACTCTATATAAAGAAGAGGTTGAAGAATAAAATTTAGAGATTAGAGTTTTGAAGAAAATTTGAGAGCCTCTCTCGTGAAGGAAGTGAGACGCTTTCCTTTTTTTCTGGTAAGACGCCAAGTCTTGGTAGGAGTTGGTGAAGATGAGAGTCATTCTCCTTCTTCACACCATCCCTTGGATTTGTGTGAGGGTGAGACTCTCTCATCCAACCCTCATGTTTTCAGCAATATCCCTTCTTTTTCTCACGCAATATCCAAACCATTCACAAGTACGACTATTGGAGATTTCCTCCTTTCTCCATCCAAGAACCCTAACCATTATTGCCAAAGGAAAAAGAGAAAAAAATAGAGAGAGAGTTTCAACCATTATCCACAAAAATCCAACAATATCCATCTCCGATTGCGTCAAGTAGTATCAGCGTGAAAATTACCATGAGTACCAGAAGCGGCCGCCCCTACAACAACAAAAGACAATGGGCTTAGATGATGGCGGAACATCGGCATCAAGTTGCTGCCTTGAATCAAAACATAGAAGCTGTTTAAGAGCGCATCTTCTCCAAGCCAAACAAACTTGAAGATGAACATGGCGCCTATGAGCATTCAGAAAATTCAGAAGCACTATTAAGAGATGTTCCCGACCCCGAGATCCATTCTCCTAGGGGTCCTCCACCCCAACACCACCTAAGAGGTTCTCGAGTACCACCCCCAATGAATCGTCACATGAAGATTAATCTTGGGAACCTATATTGGCAGCAAAATCAGCGGAAACGCAAGGACTTTGACGATGCGTTGAAACGGGTATGTATTGATGTTTCTAATTACAGTAGAAGCATGGATCCAAGCGCCTTCCAAGATTGGCTGATGTCACTCGAAGATTACTTGGAGTGGTACAACATGACCAGCAAACAGAAGGTTCATTTCGTGAAGATGAAGTTGAAGGGACAAGCATGTGTTTGGTGGCACAGCGTAGAGAAAAGGCTTTATCACCTTCGTCAGCCTCCTATCACTGAATGAAAAGAGATGAAACTTCGTTTGAAGAAGTTTCTTTCCCTTGATTATGAGGAGACCCTCTTCGAAGATCTTCTGAAGCATCGCCAAGATAGTTTATCCAAAAAGGACTATACCGTCTGATTCCATGAACTGACGATTCGCAACAATGATACGGAGACGACGCGGCAAGCCTTGGCTCGGTACCGATCCAGGCTGAGGGAGGACACCCGAAGAGAATTGGTGATGTCTCGTATCTTCAGTTTGGAAGAGGAATATCAACTCGCTCTTCGCGTGGAGGCATAGTTGCGACAACGGCGCCCTGCCAATCCATCAATTGGGCGATGGTCTTTGAGGTAATCCCCTTTTTATGAGATCCGATACACCTACAAATAAAGGTCCAAATATGGAGCGAGGAGCTACAAGGTCCAGCAAAAAAGAAAAGGGACCAATGCTGCAAAGAGAAAGCCAAAATAATTGCCACAAGTGTGGCGGTCGAGGGCACTTTGCTATTGTTTGCCCCACCAAAGGCCAGTGATTCGCGTTGGTTTATAAGGAGGACGAGATCGTGGCGACCTCTGAAGTTCCTTCTAAACCCACTGACGTTGAAGAAGAGGAGGAAGGCAACAAAGAAAAGGCATGCTAGACGGCTCAGATCTGCCCATTTATGTTGTTCGCAAGATCCTTATGAGTAGCAAATAAGAGGAGGATGTGAAAGAAGATTGGAGGCGCACCAATATCTTCTACACCCATATCGAGCACAACAATAAGGCTATGAACCTCATCATCACCAACGGGAACAGCATGAATATCGTATCCAACGATTTGCTGAAAAAGATGAAGCTGAAACTGAAACCTCATCCCAAACCGTATCACATAAGTTGGATCGATGACACCTCAATTTTTGTTAAATAAAGATGTTTGATCAGCTTTTCTCTTGGTAAAGACTTCCATAATGAAGTGTGGTGTAATGTTCTGCCCATGAAGGCATGCTACCTTCTTCTAGGAAGACCTTGGTTGTTTGATAGGCATGGGATGTATAGCGGTCGTTCTAATTGCTATTCCTTGTTACATGCCAATAAGAAAATTGTATTAAAACCACTTCGGATTACTGATTTCACACCTGAAACTCTAATAATCCAAAGAGTTTTGTCCATGAGAAAGTTTGAAGAGAGCAGTCGTGAGGTTGGAGTCATGTATGCATTGGTTTCTAGGAAATTAGGATCTGAAATTTTAGAAGTGATACCATCTGATCTCAAGGAGAACAATCTGATTTTTTGGAGAAGCTGAGTGAGGCACACACAGCGACCAACTGATCCCCATGCGGTGCCACACCCAGCGCCCGCGTGCAAGGCTGCAACCAAGTGTCACAGCTGCAGCGCCGCATGCAGCACCATCTCCCAGCATTCACCCGAACTCGCATCCCGTGTGCACCGGATCCGCATCCCGTGTGCACCAGACTCGCATCCATGCCTGGCCATCCAGTTGGCGGCCTGTCATCACATCAGCCTGAAGTTTCAGTTCCACCAGAGGTCTCCCGGCATGCATCAGTCCGTACCCATGCACGCACCAAATGGCAAATCCCACCCAAAGCAGAATTCTTCAAATCAGCCCCAACTCGACAAAGTCGAGTTCTTCTCAGTAAGAAAAAATTGATGCAAAAGCATGAGCCCAAGCTTGGGGCATGTATAGAAATTGAGTTTCCTTCTTAGGTGAGCACCAAAGCACATTGAGTTCCCTAAGTTCCAGCAACCATAATGCAGCGTGTGCATGAGTCAAGTTACAACGAGTCCATAAGTCGAGTCACATTGAGTCCATAAGTCGTGCAAAAGAGTCCTAGCTAATTTGGACTCTTAGTCATGTGTCAATTAAAGAGTCCAAGTTGATCAGGAGTCTTGAATTAAGAAGTTTGGATCCAATATTAGGTAGGTCGAATGTTAGATTGAGTCGATGTAAGGATTGGGTCAAGTCACATTGGGTTTAGTTGTTCCAACGCCTAATTAATTGAGTCCAAGGCATTGAAGGGTCCTGATTGACTTTAAGAGTTGTGTGATGAGTCATGTATCTAGTGGAAAAGAGTCCTAAAAAGAATTAGACTCCCTTTCCATGCGGCATGAAGAGTCCTCATTGAGTTGGACACTTGGTCATGCAGCATGAAGAGTCCAAACCAACTTGGACTCTATTCTATGCACCATGGGGAGTCCAAAATTGATTAGGAGTTCAATCATGTTATTTGGCTTAATCAAAAGTTTGATCATGAAGAGTCCAATAAAAGTAGGAGTCCTAGTCCAAGTAGGAGTCCTTGTAGAGAAGAAGTTCTTCAAATTTTAAATTGTAAGTGCCCAAGTTCATCCAACTCCTACTCTATAAATAGAGGTGGCTGAAGAATAAATATCAAATTTTGATCAATTGCTTTTCTTGAAACCATGAGAGGCATCACGTCAAGGAGATATTCCTTCTTGCTTGGTGCGGCGCCAAAAGGGTTAAAGGAGGTTAGTGAGACGCCTTCTTCCCTTCTCCCAGCCATTGGATTGAGAAAGAGTTAGATTTTCTTATTCTTTCCAAACTTATCTTACCCTTGATTCATGCCATGCCTTTGCTCACGCCCACCTTTAGAATCCTTCTTCCTTTAGGATTCCAAGACCCGATCCATGTCCAAGCACCGTCACGTTCCAAACCCAAATCAGAATTAGGTTCAAACCAAAGACCATCCGCCCCATTAAATCAAGTCTAATCCTTCCATTCGGCCACTAATCTTTGGACCCAAGTAAACCACTTAGCCCTCTCATCTTCATCCTGTCTCCATCCAAGAACCCTAGCCATCATTGCCAAAGAAAAAAAAGAGGAAGAGAGAGTTTCAGCCATCATCCACAAAAATCTAGCAACATATATCCTCGACTGCGCCAGTTGCTCTCCCAATCATAACCCCATGACATCTTAGTTCTCAGAATCAGAAAAAGAAAAAAGAAAGAATAATGAGCATGACAGCCCAATAAGTAATGAATACCCTAACTAAATAATTCATTTAATAGCATAAGATACTACAGTAAAATACAAATTATCATAAATCAATGACAACTAATTTCGCTTTAAAACACAAATCTATAAAAATCTACATCTTTCAAATATTCATATATGTATTCATAAATTTGATTCAAAATAAATTATATTCAACTTAATAGCCTTTAGCGGGGCCATACTTATATCTTATGGCTACGTTAGAAATAGAACTGCATCTATACTTTGTGGAATAGGCCAGAATACTATATTTATACCCTATAGTATGGACTAGAATACCACATTTCTACCTTGTGGCGAGGCCAAAAGCAGAATCAATAAGCTTAATAATAGTTAATCTCCAATTGCAGGGGCTTAAAAATAGTCAAGCTAAAAGTTCAAATCTGATACATATCAAGTTTTTTTTACAAAATAACATAAACATTATAATCTAATCAAAATATGCATGTACGATGTAAGATCAGTATAAGAATAGTCTGAAAAATATTACTTCAAGTTACATATCTATTTTCCATTCAAAAACCATCTCATAAAATTCATAAATCACAAATAAATCAATTAACAATATTTTTGATAAAAAATAATATTATATAAATAAAAAAATCTAGAAAAGGCAGATCATTACTTACTTTACAAGTGAAATCAAACAATATGTCCAAATAAGTTCGACAATTTCTCTTAGAACATAAGACTCCAACGAGTGCTCAACTAAAATCTCCGATGAACACCATGAGCCAAGACTGTTCGAAGTCAAAAGGAAAAAGAACCAATAGTGGTCTAGCAGTGATGATCAGCAAAACCTTCGATGGTGAGGTGAAAAAGGATATAAGGGTCTTTAAATAGCCATTAGAGGATAGGTTTTCTAATTCCTATCGAAAATCGGGATGGAGGAGTCTGACATCTACTCCAAGCAGAAAAGGGCTCCATTTTGTTTTTTCGTCTCCTACCTTAACTTTTACATCTTGGCTGGTCAAGTGAACTAAGCCTAGTTTCTTATTAGCTGAGTTGGGTGTTACATTCTCCACCCTTCCTAAAAAAAAAATCGTCCTCAAAATTTTCTTACCTGAGTCTTCAAAGAGTTGAGAATGTTTCTTCCAAATCAAGTCATAACACTTCTTAAATCAAAGTTATCATATCTAAACAATTTCAAAATCATTCAATTCACCATGCTTCACTGCGCAACTCTGATTTAAACCACCAATATTTTCTAGATTTACTAAATATCTTTCAATAAGAAGACCCAAAAGTATCAAATAGATAATGTAAATTTTTTTATTTAGAAATCCTTGAATAAGTTATCTCAATTCTTAAAAAAAATTATTCTATAATCAATATAAATTTAAATCCCAACGTACGTTTTGTCTATCTACCTACACTCATCCTATGTTGGATTCCTTGTCTTAGAATTTATCAACTTATGCTTTGATATTAATATTAATTGTCACACCCCCGACCCAAGTTGATGAGCCAGAAATCATAGCAACTACTCTAAACTTATAAAAAACTCTCTCCACAAGCATACAAGGCATCTCAATATAATATTATAAATAAGTAGCAAAATAAATTTAAATAATCAATACTCAAATTTTAATTTAAATAATTAGAATTAGATTTTAATATCTCACAGAACCAACATTTTTTTAAAAAAAACTGGGCTGAGTGTTATAGAATACAAGTTATAGTATGTGATTAATATTTATATCCATATTTATATTGATCAAAAGAAACAAAGAGAGATAATGATACATCAAAGTCCAGGCCCCAATCTACATCCAAATATTTGACTTCGTTTATCATTCTATCTAACTTTGGATAGCCCTCATTAACTTCAAAAAAAAAAGTGATAATACCAACATATCTTTGATTGAATATTTTTATACAATTAAATTTTAATTTAATAAACTTAATAATAATTTAAAATATGTGAATTAGCATAATTGTTAGGATCCAGTAAAATGGTCAAATGATTTAGTGGGTTCAAATAATGTCTTTGTTGTGTTTCTAAAGATTACATGCTTGTCTTAGAAAAACAATAAAAAGTTCGAAGGCTTCCATAGTTAGAATGAGTTAAAAAATATAATAACATAGAATAATAATTTATCATAAAAATTTTGAAGGCTTCCATATCAATATTTGTATTTATCAATAACTGATTCATATGCATATTCATAAATAAATATAAATTCCAATTTTAGTGTCTAATTGGCATCCATATCTTTTGTATTTATAATCAAACAAAAACAGAAGCAAGAATGCATTGATATCCGATCCATTTACAGTCCTGCACACTTTATCTAGAGCCATTGGAACCAATGCTCTGGAATATTCGGTAGGAACTAAAATGACAGCATAGCCAACTCGTAACGGGCAGATGAGCTCCATAATTCATCTATTAAGCTCAATACTAGTTCATCTACAGTTCATCTACCAAGCACTCTATCAAATCAGTCAACTTGATAATCCACCAAATACTCCTCTCTCAAATCAGTAACTACTGTATACAAAACCTACCAAATAATGTCTCATTAGATCAGGCTCATAATATCCAATACACTTCTAGCCAAAATCAGTCTTAAGCACCACATGTTCTTGAGTTCTAGGTAACTGAGATCTCCATTTTCACAGGCATCATTGAGCATTTTCAATCGATCCATGCACATGTATGCTTTGAAATTTAACGTCCATGTACATGAGATTTGCAGGGCCATCATTATATAACGTGAATCAGTTCATGTAAATGTATGATTGGAAATTCAACATGTTCTTGAAACATATAATGAAAATAGAACTTCAGTACTTGCTTATAAAGCAGGCTGACATCATGGATTGTAGCATGAAAGTTCATGTAGCAAATGATAATTCTGCACCTGAAACTATCCTTGACTAAAACAGATTACTCCACTTGCTTCCTGTTGCATGATACAGAAGCATGTGCAAATTTTCTGAGTCCTGACCTCAATTTCTCAAGGTTTACCCCATTATCCACCAAAATACTTGTCACTCCCATCTTTGATACCTGAAAAGATGTTGAATGATTGAATAAGAAGGGAGTCCCACCATAACAAGACAGTGCATCCTGTCTGGAAAATAGATCTAATCTTGGGATGCTCTTAAATCTAATGTTAGCTATTCTTCAATAACTAAAAACATGAAAATTTTGCTTAATTTGATATACAGCTGTTAGAATCAATACTCAGTCTGGAGAAATATAGTGAGAAACAGAAATGTACCAGAAATGCATGGAAGCTTGTATAAGAGCATGAAAGTATATCATAAACCACCTAAAACACATATTAGACAAGGTAGAATGATAAAATAACATATTAACATTAGAGTGATTTTTTTCCTCATGTTTTTGTCTGATTTCCACATATAATCTCAAACAAACATTTACTCTTTTATTATATGATAATCTTCAATAATGAAAGTCGTATTATAACATATTCGGTCGAATCATTTCTGTACATTTCCTATGTGTTTACTGTCATCAATTTTGCATTGAAAAAGACTTTCTATACTCCAACCAATTCCCAATGGAATGTCCAAGAGCCATGAGGATCACAAAAGGCATAGATCAATTACCGCTTCAATATTCCTGCCCTCGTCATCAAAGAAGAGCATGGACTTAAAAGTAACACCAGTCCTCCTATGGATCCTCTGAAAATGCTGTGTCTTGTGAGTCCAACTAGAAAATATTTCCTGAATCAACATTAAAACAATGACATGGTCTATTTAGGAAAAACACCAATAAATATCTGACAGCACTGCAATACAAAAATTGCATCTGTACAAAGAACGCATACTTTAACATAAATATATGCACCATTGTTGACTAATTTATTAAATGTAAAAGCCTGTATATACAGAAAGAAATTAGATTTCAACATTAGAAATCCACAAAGCAGCCATAGGTCACAATTGCTACAGTGCTAATCATCCATAGAATATTTTAACTACGCATATGTTATCTGATAATGGGGTTTCAGTAGATTCAAGGTCCACAATGTTGCACAGCACAGCTAGAAATTCTAGTAGTCTGGAGCCTCTACTGGCATGCACAGACCCTGAAGAATTAGAACAAGAAAGTTCAAAGTACATTCTAGGCATCTTCATCCTACTTGATAGGTCATCTTTGTGTTGTAGAAGTACCATTGATAAAATGAGCTTATCACTTCTCTTTGTTGCAGCCCTTCCTTTGCTACACTGATGCACACATGATTTTCTCATCAATCCATCATCCGCCAATGCACTCACCAACTGTCCTAGTGCTTCATATATCCTGAACGATGAGGCATATCACATCAACCCATCCATAACTCACTAACTTGAGAAGAGGCACAAGAATACATTACACCATCCTAATTTATGGAATATCTGCTTTTAAGTGCACAGAACCTTCAAATGACTTGGTGTGCAATGCACTTCCTTTGGCTGAATCCATCAAGCAGGAGGGCCGACCAGAGTTTGTTTGTGGATTTGACCAACATCCTCTCTCTCTATCTCCATATGTATGGATATAGATATGTGTATATATATGTATATATATATGCTTATACATGTACTTATGATCCAGATTTGGCTACACTCAAGTAGATTTTCATTCAAATTCAATTAGTTCTACATCAAATGATGGGGTCCCACATCAATGATTCGAGTTGTTAGATATGACCTACCACCTTTAAACTGCTTACATACCAAAAATCATGTGATTTGGAGACCCCTAGCCTATGCATCAAGTAATTAAAGAATCACATAGAGTTTTATGTATTAAGACCGTCCAATTTTTTGGCACTTGATGCATATGATAGGGATCTTCAAAGAATATAATTTTTGGTATATAAGTAGTCTAAAAATAGTAGATTACATCCAACAGCTTAGATAATCGATGTTGGACCCCATTGTCCAATGTAGACCTCATCAGATCTGAGTGGGATCCACTCAAGTGTAGCTAAGTTTAGCTCTATATATGCATACATAAAGGTAGGCGTGGCCCACCTCACACTTCATTGATTAATGAAGGGTCTAGCCTAATGAGGGAGAAGAAGACCAATGGTCTTGGTGAAGAAAGGCAAGAACGGGTAGAGATAATCAAGATCAACATTGAAGGTGGCACAAAAGAAGGTGCCTTCTATTTCAAACATCCATGCTCCAACTTCAACAATCATCACCATCAAATTGCTAGGCCAATTTATCTTAAAAAAAAAGGGAAAAAAAATAGGAGAGCATATAACTTTTAGAGAGAGAGTAGGCAGTCTTGATTTTTACTAGAAATTACGTAACAAAAGAGACGCCCCCCCCCCCCAAAAAAAAAAGCTCTGAGAACATATGAAGTGTGCCCCTACATATGGTGTCTTGTTATCTCAATAATGCAAGAAAAGAAAAAGTTTGAAGTATTGGGGCTCTATCTAAAACCTATTTGTGTTTGAAAACCACCAAACCAACTCAATCATTATCAATAATGTTAGTTAAAAGGGTTAAAATCAACCACCTAACATAGTATATGAGTCAAAAACCCTACAAATGCATATCTAAAATCAATATGGATGATAAATCTTGTTTGTAACAATAAATAACATGAAAATGCATAACACAATATGTAAAGTTAATAACTTACAGAACTAAAATATTTCAAATAAGTTTAGTTAAAATGTAAATAATTTAGTTGTCTTTAGAAAAATTCTTAAAACTATGCATGCACATTTAGCAACTTTTTTTTTATTATCATATGCATGTATCCATCCATCCATCCATCTACCCATACATAGACACATATAGTAAGTTTTAGGCAATAGAAATATTAGCTAAAAAATAAGTACAAATAGAGGATCTTCATTAGATGCAATCTAAAATTAGTTTCCCCGAGGACTATCCTACAATCTAAAATTTATCCCTTAACAATATCACATGCCACTTCTATGGTCACTATTTTAACTTTGTTTAGGTTAATAAATAAAACATAAGCTGAAAAATAAGTTCTGCTATGGGATCAAGATGATTGGGTATGCATAGCATACCAAAATAACCAAAAGTTGTCCTACATCATTGATTTCTAAAATTCATCTGATATCATTATTACATGCAACTTCCATGCCAATGATGACAAGGACTATGGTCATGCAACATGGGGTGGATGCATCAAACTTTTTCCAGACTATAACCCTAGTTAAGCATGAACTCTACTGTAACTATAATCACCAAAATGGGTGGTCAACTGAATGGGTGGAGTTTTTTTGTCACCTACAGCACTAACAGCTAAAATACACCAAGTGGTCCCATGGATACATGTGCAAATTTGACATTTTATATAAATAAGCCGACATCCAACCTTGTTACTTAGGCTTCAAAAAATTTCCAATCTGTCTTTTGGAAACTCCTTGGTGTGGATCCCAGTGCGAAAGGCCATGAAGAGATGTTGAGAAGGGAAGATGACAGCTTACGTAGATGGGAAAGAAATATCTTAACATTATTGCCTATATAAGAAATTAAGAACAATGTATTTATGGTTATTCATTACATCTCATTAGAATAAAGTTTCTTTGGATTTTCTCCTAACTTGACGCCTACACCCAATGTAAGAACACTTTGCAATGTGAGTGATCACCTTTCAATCTCGGAACTGATCTCTAGTTTGTGCCATCGATCCTCCAAACACTGTCTTAATATAGCATATTTCTCCAAGACTTTTCTCATGAGAGACACAATGAATCCATTGTATCTTGCCTTCTCTTTCCTATGGAACACATGGGAAGGGTATCTAATCCTCTTAGTTTTCTAACTCATCTATCCAAGGTTCGCCGTACCAGTGCCGGTAGGCGTACCGGTTGCCTACCGGACCGGTACGGTTCCGATTCGTATCGAAACCGGCCGTTACGAACCGGCCAGCTCTTCCTTGCCGGAGCCAGAGAATAAGAAGAGAACGAGAGAGAGCACGGAGAAGAGAGGGAGGGAGGAGACCTGTGGCCGTCATCGAAGAGCCGCAAAGGGACGGCGGAGGCCGATGGGAGGTGGCGGAGCCCGTGGAGGGGCGGCGGAGGCCAAGGCCGCATCTGACATCTCCTATTTCGAAAGAAATAAGGGACGCAGTCATAGCTTTTTAATTTGGAAATTTTAAGTGAAGTCGGCAAATCGGGTGCCGATTTCACTTAAAAATCTCTGAATTAAAAAATTTGAAGATTTTTAAGTGAAGTCGGCAACAGATTTGCCGACTTCACTTAAAATCTCCAAATTAAAAAGAAACAGGGGACGCGGCCGCGGCCTTAGTCTCTGTCACGCCCCCGCGGGTTCTTCCGCCCCTTCGGGCCTTCGCCACCCCTCCGTGGCTCTCCAATGGCGGCCACAGGTCTCCTCCCTCCCTCTCTTTCCGGCGCTCTCTCTCCTCTTTGTCTTCTTTGTCTCTAGCACGGAACCAGCCCGTACCGATTTTTACTGCTCCGGCATATCGGTTACAGGCCAGACCGGTCCGAACCAGCCAGTACGGGCCGGTTCATCAGACCCTACTTCTATCTTTTTCTGAATGGTCCATATCACCAACTTTATCTCAAAAAGAGGGTGAATGGGCATAAAAAATTTTGTGCATGCGTAGAATATTAATAAAAACATCATGAAAAGCTTTAGAAAATCGGGCTTTAACCTTCTCTTCTCTTTTCTTTTCTTCAATAGTACCGTACCATGGTGGCATAAGCACACACCACCCACTTGTCACTACCTCCATTTCTTAAGCCATCGGCACCCCTTGTGCTGCCTCGACAAGCCCAACTACCCCTCAATGCCACCCACCATGTGATTCAACATCCATCCTCGAGGCCATGTACCACTAGCACTGCTTGATTCCTCCCACTACATGGTTCTGTCAACTCTCACACACCCACGAAGGGCACTTAACTACCCATTTGGGACCCTCCACCAGTTTTGCACCTGCTAAGCTATATGTCACATCCCATTGATGCTTTGCTCACTCAAGTTTCCTACCGACTCCCATGCACTACCATCTGAGAATGCCATAGGCCAGGCACCACTGGAGTCCCTTCAACTTATCTTCTAATGGTTCCCTCCTCCAAGCTGAGCAATGCTCAATGCTTTTCCAATCACAATGTAAGATCTATCGGCCTATGCTTCACCAAGAATGTATCAAAGAAAAAAGTTGTTCCTTTTCTATGTGCAGATAGAGTTTGGATCATTCTCTTCTTTTCTTTTCCTTTCGTGTTTTCCTTTTCTTTTGATAAAACGTGTCCCTGCAATTTGAATAGAAGCAAGCAGCAAATCTAGCCTTGCTATCACTTATTGGCACCAAACCATATTAGTTCGGTTACCATCTCAAAGCAAGCATGTGTGGAATGCAATAGGTTTCAACAACTAGTGAATGACCGAACTGGGATACTCCTGTCCTACGGGATTTTAAACCTTGCCAATTACATTCATTGTGGCCAAAGCTCCAAAGTTTTCATTGTTATTATTCTTTGTTTCCTCTTATACAGCAAGAAGAGTAGCTTTCCCTATACTCGATCACTTTAGCAAATGTGCATTCAGCTTTTATGATATTAGTTCGCCCACCATGTTACAAGCATCCATCATTCTCTAATTAGAAGAAGGATTCCCGTTCATAAGACATAAAGAGGGTCAACAAGTCCATTGATAAACCTTCAGGAGAGGACTTGGACTTTTAGATTAAGTTCTTCAGATCTTTTCTGTGTATCCTTAGATTTGAAGCCAGGACTCTAGCTGCTTTCATATTGAAGAAAATGAAAGCAAAAAATAGCTTCATGAAATACAAGGTCACTAGCTACACTCATTGTGGCCAAAGCTGTGAAACTTTAATTGTTTTTATCTTTTGTTTCCTCTTATACAGCAAGAAGAGTAGCTTTCCCTAGATCTGATCAGTAGAATAGCATTCAGCTTTTTTATATGAATTTGCCCACCATGCCGCAGGCATCTGCGGTTCTCTATTTTCTTTCCCACTGATACAGTTTTGAGTCTTTTGACTACTACTCTTACTGAAATATACTCAAAATGTACTAAAGTAAAAAAGCTATGGAATTGTTTGATCAGCTGCGTTGAATCTGTAGGCAACATTTGCTGATGTAGAAGATATAAGAAAAGACCAGCAGATGGATACATAGTTTTTAGGTAGATATTAGTTCTGATATCAGTTTTTAGGTAGATATTAGTTCTGATATTGTGTGGCCTTTATTTAGTTCTCTAAGAGGAGAAAAAATATATCAACTTAAGTTGACTGAAATTTCTTCTTGAAGTAAATGGTAATGCAAGCAATTAAGATTGCAAGTCAAGCACATAAGGCGTTGAAAAAAAATCTTGCTAATCTCATTTTTATTTAAAATTTCTCGAGCACTTTGCAGTATATATAAGTTCGAGGGTACAAATAGCCAATAAAGATTTCATCATCTAGAAAGAAGAATAACAACTTTTAAGTAGAAGTTGTCTTCCCAACCTTACTATGTGGGTTGCCTAACAGCTTTCCTCTACAAGAATTAGCAGAATTCAGCTGAAGGTTGAGCTCCAGAATAGTACAGTCAAACTGAACCCAAACTCATATTAAGTCATGAACCAATTGGCTTGTCCTTCTAGATTATCACCTAAGATACCTAGAAAAGGATGACCTAAAATTCTCCAAGCAAAATTTTTTCAAAGCTCTGGAACTAGGAATAATTAGAAGAACATAAACATCAAAACTAGTGGGCAAAATTTGCAAGTGCTTGTTAATATCTGCATATAGGCTGCTGTCTTGGATGGGGGGGGGGGGGGGGGA
>JAOXJJ010049914.1:0-17580 GCA_025769935.1 Phoenix roebelenii | reverse complement strand
AAATTAATCACCAATGATACATGGCTCAAATTCTCAACTCTTGAGAATATGTATCATCATCTTATTAATTCATTGGACGATTCATAGACACATAAACAATATAAATGAAAAGATGCCTATTTATTATTTAATAATAATAAAGTCAAGTACAAATTTATGTTCCAGAATTAATAATGTGTCCGCCAGATTGGTTTCTAGGGCATACATCTAACACTTTGCACCATGAGCATTCTTAATTCATTTTCATAAATGTCGCCAAGTGCGAATTGATTTCACTTGTGCATATTGATTGATATTGTAGTAGATTCCTTTATAATATTGTTTCTTTATACTTGGTTATTTTATACATGAATTTGAGGGAACATTGAGAGGAATTACAAGGGATAAAAGAGTAGTCAAATTGGTTTCGAATTGTAAAATGACTTCTTTTGTAAATTAATTTCATTTCTTCTATTTCAAAGACTTGTAGAGCTCTTTTTAGTGGTATATTAAGTTGCATTAAACTCCGTTGATTCCTCACTCCCAACCATGATGTTAGTTTATGATTGGGTCGTGGTCGAGTGAGTGGTAGTCTTGATTATAGTTGATGCATTATGACATTTATGCATGGCTTGCCAGTATCTACAGGATACCTATAGTTGATGGGGTTAGACATCAGCCTGTGTGAACATAGTAGCCTTCTGAATGGGGGGTGCCTAGTCTCTTCCTAGAGGGAACACAACCGTTGGTATAGGATCGACTGATCCTACGACTTATATATCTATTTGCCGCCAGGCATAGTAAGACCCCGCGAGGTGCAGTATGGCTTTCCGCAGATGTAGCATTCCCGTGAAGTGCCAATAGTATTCAGATGTGAGGTGATTCTCACGGATTTCTATAAATTTTTATTCTAGATACTGGCCAGCATTTACATTATTGGTGTGGTGTCATATTCTACGCATGCATATGACAGTAGGAAGTTGTTGTGGTTCGTCTGGGGAATAAGACCCACCTTTCGATAACTGTTTATCGATGTCTCGATATATTGACATCTGATTTGTATGTTCCAGCATTATGATCTGTTGAGCATATTCATGAGTTGCATATATGTTTACTTGATTATTCCATATATGCTTCAGATGAGTTGATATTGATTATGGTGATATTGATGATTTACTACATATTCTTTATGTTGAGTTCCTATTCATCTTGTTATTGATCACCATTCATATGCTCTTGAGATTTCACCTCGAGCAATGATTATATCTTATCTCATATGCATAGTACTCTCTACTCCACTCACTGAGTATTCATATACTCACTTTCCAGTTGATATCCTTGTTGCAGGATAGGTGCCGTATAGAGAGATGCAGGACTAGAGGTTGCCTGCTAGCTGTGCTGCTCCATAGTATAATGTAGAATTGAGATTTATATATTTTGGGTGTATTATAAACCTTTCAGTTGTATATAGTGTACAGTTATAGACATAGATCCTGTTGTAGATATGGGTTGGCGATGGATGGATTGGGAACTAGGTTTTATATAGATCAGTTGTGTGTGCCTATGATAATGTATTGCTATATATTGTCCAGCTTTATTATGTGACAGGTTATGTGATTGCTGCTCTGATGGGTGGACTGGTTGCATGTTTTGATATATCGTGACAGGTTAACATAGATCAAAAGTGCTCATTTTGTGCATATATCATGCCAAAATGTTTCGGAGGTTTAAGGATGTTTGTGTTAGGTTAGTAGGGTTCTACGCGGTGGCTGGTGGCCTTATGCCTACCCGCATCCTAGGACCATCGCGACGGCCCGTCGGATCGGGGCGGAGGTCGTGACACCGGGCAAGCAAGGGCTGCATTATTCCCTACAGAGCTCGAGCCTGCGCACTCGGTGGAAGGAACCTCCTTCCGAATGAGGTCGGAAGCCCTAGCCTTAGAGCCGCTTGCCTCGGTGGGAGCAGCAGTCGTTGCTGACCTCACCTTTTTCCTGGGCTTGGGTGGGCCCCCCAGCCTCGGCTGCCCTCTTTCTGTACCGGGCATAAATAGCTGAGTCGCTGGTCACCATCCTTGTAATATCTAACGGAGAAAGGCCTAAGTGTCAGATCGTCACCAAAGAATGATGGTAAAGAAGAAATAAAGCAAGTAAAACAAAAGGCAACAAAACAGAAGAGAGCAATGCAATTGCTCTTACCTCGAGGCCCGCCGAGCTCAGGCCGACGTTCACCAAAGCTTCTTCTCCTTAGAAGGTCGTTCAGAAGAATATTCTCCTCAAGGTTGTGAAGAGCATCGAGGGTCTTATGCTCGCTCTCTGAAAGACTGGGGAGCTTGTGGACGGCCTTGAGCCGGGGATGCCCCCACCTTGGGTCGAATCCCCACGTGCGCTCGGAGGAGAGAAAGAAAAATTTCTCCTTCCATCCACGATTGGAGGAAGAATAACCTCGGAAGAACGGTCTACCGCCCCGAAGGGCGAGGTAGAGTTATTCCCCGTCCATTGGGTTGGACTTCAACATAAAATACCAGCGGAAGACAATAACCGAGGTCAGTATCTCGTGTGCAAGACAGAAGAATAAAAAACTGACAATAGTCCTCCACGAGTTCGGAGCGAGCTGCGCTGGGACGAGCTGGTATGCCGCCAGAAGCTCGTTCACGAACCCGTGCAAGGGGAATCGCATGCCGGCCTAGACTGTCTCTACATACACCCCGATCCGGCCTGAAGGAGGTCTCATCATCCGTCTTTCTACCCTGCGGGCTCAAGGCGAAACCCGCGCGGAGGGAAAAACCAGCCGCGGATCAACTTCAACTCTTCCTCGGTCAAATCAGATCCAACTTCGTCCGGGTCGTGACCCATCCCCAAAGAAAAAAATGAAAAGAAAAAGGGAGAAAAATAGAAAAACAAAAGCCCTCCGAGCGAACGCGGGCAGAAGACCTACTGCGGATTCCACCAAGGACGCCGACGGCCGAAAGAAAAAGACGGTCACCGAAAATCGCCTCGAAACACCGCCAGGAGGGCTAAACATCAGCTGGAAGAAGAAGGGGAGAAGTAATGGAAGAAGGAAAAAAATATTTGCGGCGGCTAAATAGAAACTTTTAGGGCCAGGTCCGAGGTTTATATAGACCCCCCTGACGGCCCAGATTGACGGAGCCAAATCCCGCTCTTCGTCCAGATCTTGCCACCTGTCGGCATCGGAAACCAAAGTGGCGTATCCACCTAGATCGGCGCTTTAAAAGCAGAATCGAAGTGGCGTCTCGTTGAATCTTGGAGCCTCATCATAAGCCGATAGCCCAAAGCGACCTCGAAAAGCAAAAGGGTGTCGCCTCGTCCCCTCGGGCCCCTATTAAAAGCACCCTGGAGCGCGCGGACCGGTGGAGCAATTTAAAGCTGCCTAGCCCCACCAGCATAATAAAGGCAACTACTTCCTTCGCCCGAGCTCGTAAGCGGCTCGAACTCGGAAGTCGGAAGGTAGTGTTGGGGAAAAAATGCATCGCCGGCACGTGATGACAGGCGCCCCGACAGCAACCCACAGATGCGGCCGACTACGAGGCACCCGACCTCGGATGTGCCCAATCTCGAGGCGCCCGGCCTCGGATGCACCCGACCTCATCGGTGCCCGACCTCGGATGCGCCCGACCTCGGATGCGCCCGACCTCATAGGCGCCTGACCTCGGATGCGCCCGATCTCCAAGCACCCGACCTCCAGGCGCCCGACCTCGGCATCCCCGACCTTAGAGCTCGAAGCCCTGCGGCCTTGCGGCCCCTGGTCTCGGTCAAGCCAACCCTGATCGATCTCAACCCCGAAGAAGACCCGGTCAAAGGACGAAGCAAACTCCTTCACTCCGTCGGGAACCAAGCCCCTCTCCTCCTCATCCGGGACCTAATCCCGTGATCTATGCTTGAACAACTGTCAGCAATTAATGCGCATGGCCTCCACAGATCTCTGGCTTACTCAACAATTAATACGCATGGCCTCCACAGATTTCCGGCTTATTCAACAATTAATGCGCATGGCCTCCACGGATCTCTGGCTTACTCAAAATCTCAGGCCCTCTACGGTAACTAGTTGACTCACTCAACTACATCCGATTACCCACAACTACTCATCGGCTCTAGTCTAGCCCTCCACTACAATGCATTAACTCACATGATCGTGCACAATCATGACGGTAACTCATTTAATTCGACCGATCACATCACATGTAACCCTTTACCCCTCCTATAAAAGGGGAACCTCTTCTTCTTGAAGGAGGATTCTGATTTTTAGACTCCGATATACAAGTCATCTCTCTTTCTCAACTAAAGCCCCCTTCTGACTTAAGCATCGGAGGGACCGGCTTTTTGCAGGTCCCCCGGAGGACGCAGCCCGCCGACGCACCATAAGCACCGGAGCTCCTCCTTCTCGGCCAGTGGTCACCATTGGGTCCAATTTTCAGCAACAATTATATTTGTAATTAACCTTAATTATTTCCTTCCTATCTTTGATTATTTACTGCCTATCTTTTATTACTTTCTCAAGTCTCAGTTTGCTGCATTATTTTATCCTTTTGAATTATATATTTTTTTCATACATCAAGCAAACCTAGCCCGGTCTGACCCTTCCCCGGTCCACAGAAATCACGACGACACTAAAACTCCCACCGTTTTAAAACCCCGCGGAGAACTTTTTATAACAAAGTCAGCTGCATCACTAACAATTTCGAACCGTTGGATGAATCTCCTCACCGCCCACACACCATCGTCTTATCAAATACCGCGGCACAGTAGAACACGAGCTCATATAAATAAAGAAATTCCTTCCCCCTCCAATTGGGAAAGCTGAAAGGATGCCGCTCTCCGTCTCGGGCTTCCCCGCCGTCACCACCACCAAAGCTGCTCATCTCTACCTCTATCCTCACCGGCGGTACCACCACCGCGCCCAGCCGGTGAGTTTTCCTTCCATCCCCATGTTCTTTCCTCTTTCTATGGTGGGCTGAGCACCGCCAGGTAAAGATACCGCCGTGGCTGGTTCTATGCTCACCCTGTTGTTTTTTTGGACACAGACTCGTGTCTTCTTGCGTTGTGTTGGGTATCGGCTTTCCTCCAACGGGTTCCATTCGATTAGAGCCATGGCCGATGTGGAGACCCAGACGGCCGCTCCTTCTCTCTCAACCGGTAGTTCTTTTTTTCGTTGGATTTTGAGTTAAAAATTTGGTTTTTATTTTTCTTTGTTATTATTATTATTATCATTTCGCGGGGGGGCGTGGGTAGGTTATCAATGAGGGTTTTTGATTTTTTTGGATGTTATTCACTTGAACCTGAGATACCCTGGTTTTCCTCTTTCAGCCGGTGCTAATCTTTTTGTGCTCTCTAAAACTTTAAAAGGTTTGATTTGAGGTTCTTTTGTATGGTTTCCCCTCCTTTTCTGGACCAGTGATGGGGTGCAGGTGCTTTCCTGCCACATTTTTCATCTTGAAACCCGGATTTCTGAGCCGGATGAGAGGAAACCTTCACGTCCGACTGTGGGGTGGGCTGGGGGATCCAATCCTATAGGAATCTATCTCGATTTTTCTTTTGCTAGGTCAATATCGCCTGCTTCTAATTTTTTAGTTAGTGCTAAATCTTTAATACTTCTTTAGGATTTTTTCTTAAAAATCTGATCTTTGAGGTTGCTTTGGTTTACTTTACTTTTGCTTGTTTAGGACAATTTGCTGTATGGCGTGGTGAAACTTTGGTGACTGCTTCTCCTCTTTTAGTTGTTTTACTCATATTTTTTATTTTGAGCTAGAAGATTATTTTTAAGATTCCTTATTATTTTTTGTAAGTGAGAGTGAGGGTTTTGTTATTCTTTTCTTGGGTATTCTGGCGTAGAGTAGTTTGGAACATATGCTGCACTATCAAGATGCACAAGCATGCGTGCAGTATGACTTTACACCAAACTATGAATTTAGATCAGATTTTGATACTTGTAACGGTTATGCATGTCTCTATGACAATTTGGTTCTGAATTTTTTTTTATGGTTAGTGGCTAGTGAAGTGGCATGGCCCACATATTTTTATTCAGGATTAATAAAGAAAAGAGAATGCATGTTAATGCATAGGCTGAAGGAGCAGGGAGTGTATTCCCTTTCCTACACGCTTAGACTGGTGGGTAATATTGATTTAATCATGTGATCAGAATGTCACAGATATGCTTGCTAGCAAACTAGAGTAGGCATGTTAACCCAATGAGTTCAGAACAGATAGGGCATTACCCACATTGGAAGGAGATGGTTGGTTGGATCCGACAGCCTCCCAGTTAAAGATGTTGTTTTTTGTCGATGTAGCTTTAGGCTTGAGCTCCAAGTGGAGTATGTACTGTAATGCAGCTGGTTAAGTTAGGTTAAATATGTTCAACTTGGATATGTAGTCTGTATTTAATTATGTTGTTGATTAAACTTTGGGTCTGAACAAAACATTCATTAAAGTAAATGGTTATGTAGAATTGCTAGGGTTGCAAATGAATAATAAAGTTCATAGTTAATTCTACTAAGTTAGAAATCTAGCCAAGCTCAGGCCACATCTTACAGCTCAAATTGTAGACAAGGCAACCCTCTGCGTTCATCAGCCCGCCTAACTAATCACAACCTCATGCTTGCTTGGGAGCTGTCCTGATCAAGTGGCTCACATACTGAGTTCGAAGGACTTGGTTGAGCTGCACACAAGCTTGAGTCAATCTTGAATGCCCTCTTGATTGGAACATCCCTAACCCAAACAAAAAGCTTGCTATTTTGCCTGTTTGCAGCCTGGTTCTCATATCAGAAAGTTCAAAAAGATTAAGGTCAAATTGGCTTACAATCTCTTTTGTCTATATCCTTTGAATTGTTATGCCATATTTTAATACTAGCCTGGCTGGTGAAAAACAGGATTAAGTTGTGACCTACTGAAATCTTGCACGTGGATTGCACATGTCCCAGATGTAGAAAAGAGTGAAAGAATTGAAGGAATCTGCAGTGGCCAGTTCATTACTCCTTTCTCTTATGAGAGGATGGGGCCAGCTATTCTCGTAATTGTCATGTGAGATTAATTATGATTCTAATTGTACTTCTGACTGAATTAGACATCGAGATACACACACATATACATATACGCATACACATATACACATATATGTAACACAGCTTCATTGTTTGGAGGCAGGCTGTGTGAGGCCAGCCTCCAAGTATTTTCGATTACATATATTAAAGATTCAAAGACTCGAGTAGAAATGCTTAGATGTTGGACTTGTATTATCATTCTTAAGTGTATTTGACTAAAACGACATATTGCATTACTAGGGAGACAATAAAGCATTAGGACAAATGTGAGCATCAATTAGAGTCTTTTCGACTAGTGAGCTATTCAGAGGGTATCGAAATAAGTTGGACTGCATGGATCACCATCCATATTTATAATGGTGAAAGCCTCGGTGAGCCATAATGTATCTGACTAAAGGGATCTACCAGGCAACTGGAGGGACACTTAAATACTCAAGGTCAAATTCGGTACTAATACGACAAACCTATAATTTGTAGTAAAGTATGACTCTTCTATTTGTATGGAAAAGAAAGTTGTTAAAAGTTATTGTTTTTGTTAAAAAAAAATTAGACAATGAATGTTTCAAAGTCCTAAAGCTTTAGACTCCGGTTGAATTTTTTTATCACCAAGTTTTACATGGTTACAAGGCTCCTAAAAAAGAGTTGGATTGTGATGCAAATCTTATTTAACAGTTGGACTAACTGTTCATCTAAATAATTAAAGCTTTTCATATTATGCAAAATAAACAATATGGTTATTTGTTTAATGGATTTTTTTAATTCTCTTTGCAATGCTCTTGTATTAGCTATTTCTTTTCTCAACTTGGATGTATTGAGTTTTCTTTGGTGATCGCTAAATGACCACATCCTTTATCCATAGGTGGCAAGCAAGCATTGATATCATTGTCAGATAAGCGGGATCTAGCTTTCCTTGCAAACGGACTTCAAGGGTTAGGGTGTGTTTGCACTCTTCCAGTTGAACTTTCATGTTTGCAATTTACTTCTTGATCATTAAAAATCTATTTCATGATTCCTTATGTTTATTGTGTCCTTATGCTTGTATTGCCAATTTGATTCTCTGTTTTTTACATGGATGTGTTATTGTTTAGGAATAAAACTCATAACTAATAAATGAATACCTTCCATGCAATAGAGTTTCAGAACATCTGCATCAGGGAAGATCTCTTCATAGACATTTGATAGTAGTTTAATAATGGTTCCCTTTCCTCCCCTCCCCCTGTTTGAAAGATTGATTAATCCTACGGTTGAATGAATGTTGCGTCTATAATACAACCTATTTTATTTTAGGGTTTTTGCATGTATACCCTCTTAAATATACGAAATTGAATGAATACCCTCGTAAAATTACTATTTGTATGTACATCCTTCTTATTTTTTATTTTTGCATATGTACCCATATCATTTATTACCGTTAAAAAATAAACCGCTTAAAATTAAAATGACTGAAATACCTTTATGGGTAGATATGCAAAAAATATTATAAGGGTATACACGTAAATAACAACTTTACGAGGGTATTCATGCAATTTTTCATATTTAGAAGAGTATATATTCAAAAAATCTATTAAAAAAATTGAAACTCGGCTGAAATTTGTCAAGTCTTTTATGATTCAGTTGGATCGATAAGTCAAAAAAAGATCGAGTCACATTGTCCATTTTTCTTTTTAAGATCTTGAGTAATGCTATTCTTTATTTGATTTTGATATAATTATCATTATTGAATGTATGACATCTATAGATTCTTCATTATTTTTAAAAGATTAAAGTATATTGAATTTAAATTAATTATAGATGCTTAGATTAGTAAATATTTTTTAGTGATTTGTAAATGTTGAGTTATTTATTTTTGAGGCAAGAATTTTGTAAAAGCAACATGATTTATTTTATAAGAATTGAGTTATTTATTCTTTTTTACTAATAAATTATCTTTACTGGATTTTGATTATTTTTTATTGGATTTTTTTTAAGTGCATACCCTCCTAAATACGCGTAATTGTATGAATATCCTCACAAAGTTGCTATTTGCTTGTATATCTATATCTATATATATTTTTCATGTCTACCCGTAAGGGTATTTTAGTCATTTTAATTTTAAATTGTTTATTTTTTAACAGTATTAGATGGTATGGGTACATATATAAAAAAAGTAAAAGAAGAGTATACATGCAAAACAAGTATTTTATGAGGGTATACATGCAAATAGCAATTTTAGGAAGGTATTTATACAATTTTATATATTTTGGAGGGTATACATGCAAAAAATTCTTTATTTTAAAATTTTAAACTACCTGTAACTTAACAATTACCAACCAACTTTCTATGTGAGTTAGGAATTTTGCGAACAACAGTTGAATCAGAACAAATTAAACAAAGAACAAATTTATGTGGATATGATAATAATGAAACTCTTGTCATTAGCCATGGGGTGCCATATTGCAAACAGCATAATTGCTCTTAAGAATTCTAGATAATGTGAGAAATTAAGTTTCTTTAAATGGTATAATCCGTATTTTCTTATTGACTTGAACAAATTGCAAGGCTAAAATGAAATACTGTAGGTGAAAGATAGAAAGCATGAAGCTTCACATGAAAGTTAATATTCAGTTTAAAAGAATGGAGGTTACTGATTTTGAAGAGGAAGGTTTAGAAGGTTGGTCAAGCGTGAGGATCTTGAACAAATCTCAATTTTCTGTTTGAATGAAGAAAAAAGATAACCATTTTCGGTTGAGGAAGATTGACAAGGTAGTTAAGCATAAGAAGGATTCTTAGCATTGTTTTTGGGGAGATAAACATCTTGGCAAGAAAAGTTAATTCAGTTCTCTGGAAGAAGAGGCACTATTAGTTTGTAAGATACATGTCATGTTCAGTAGATGTTTAATTCAGCTTTTTATCTCTTATTCTCAAACATGGAAATTAATCCTTTAAAGAATTGCATGTCAGAATTTCATATTTGGTTTTAATTGTTTCAATCTTTTTGAGGTTAGCTGTTAAAGGAATAATGAGGAATAAAAGTCGATGCAACTATCTTCTGTTATAATATATGTATAGTAATTTTTGTTCTGATGGATAATATAGTCAAATTCTTACAGAATCTGGAGATCTCTTTGAGTTCTTGTAATTGAGCTTGTTTCTTGGATTATGCAATCACATATACTTACATGCTGTTATTAATATTTTGTCTAACATTTTGGAAGATCATCCCTTCCCTACAATTGAAATTTCTGTAGGTATTCTATTGTTTCAACTGGTGGAACAGCATCTGCTTTGGAACAAGCTGGGGTCTCTGTAACTAATGTTGAAGAAATTACTCATTTTCCAGAAATGGTAAACTTTAGTTATGTTATATTATTTCTCTAGTTTAATCTAGTTTCCCTTCCTATGTTGGGAGACAAGATGAATCATGCCATCCACAATTTGATTGTGGCTATTCTTTTTATATAGTATTATGATATTGACTAGTATTTATTATTAGTACTTTGGTTCAACTCTCCGTAAGCTGTTCCAGGTGCTTTTCTCCCTAAAAGAATGAAATAAAAGCAAGAAATAATAAAAATTTTGGGCAGATGCTATATTCAACATGAACCTACATTTGACATTTCACTAATTGGTAGAGCAACAAAAACACAAATTCAGCAATGATACCAAGCTGGTCCTTGGTATCTTCTTTTGGGTAGGAAAGCATGGCTGTATGATTGGTCCCACTAAAGCTAGATTCTGGAGCGTATATCTTATTCTATGCCGTATTTTACCTATGTTTCTTTGGCGGACAGTTATCAATTTTTATATAATATATCTGTGTGTATATGTGCTTGTGTTCATTGCATATTTGTGTATGTGTCTCTCCATAGTCGTTCTTTATAATACAAATAAAAATTAGGATATTAATGTGACTATCTATGCTTGTTTGAAATTGACATTTATGAAATAGTTTGAATTAATATTGTACCATAGGGTACTGGCAGCTTTGTGTTGTAGATGTTGGTTTTTGTCAAAGAACCACTGTCCAAAGCTGGATTGCTCAGGGGGGTTGGTGAAATGCAAGGTGTATGACCAACAAGTGAAGCCAAGGGAAATAAGATTATAACTAGAAAATGTTGTGCGCGATATAGAGAATGTCCAAACATGCACATGCATGCATCTAATAAGATACTGTGATTCAATGTTCTTTTTGAAGAGTATTATCTTTGCCTCCTTAAAATTGTTTTAGTAGTAAGAAAATGTGGATGTTTACTTTTGGCAGTCTGCTCAGATGTTTTTTGTTTATAACTAGGTACTTAAATGACACATATTCTTGATATTAACAAAAAAGTGAAAAAAAGCTTTGTCTTGTATCTACAGATCATAAATATATGAATTATTGTCTCTACAGCTAGATGGTAGGGTGAAAACTTTGCATCCCAATATACATGGTGGTATTCTTGCACGGAGAGATCATTGTCATCACATGGAAGCCTTGAACAAGCATGGAATTGGTGAGTTTATTGTCCACCATACTATCAATTAAATTGTTGTATCTTCAAAAGGATACAGTTCGTCTCATTACCATAGCATTCCTTAACCTTTTTCCTTTGCATATACTTGTACATAATTCAATTGCATCACTGCCACATTGTTTGCACAGGAACATTTGAGATAGTGGTGGTCAACTTGTATCCTTTTTATGAAAAAGTTACTTCAGCTAGTGGAATTACGTTCGAGGATGGCGTTGAGAATATTGACATTGGTGGCGCTACCTTGATCCGAGCTGCTGCTAAGGTTATTCTTTTAGACTCAGTGATATTGGTTTTTTTCTTTCACTTTCTATGCAGTCTTGCTGAACTGCACGGTATAACAGAATCACAAGGATGTTTTGGTTGCGGTGGACCATAAAGACTATCCCGCACTCTTGGAATTTCTGCAAGGAAAGAAAGATGATCAACAGTTTCGCAGGAAGCTGGCCTGGAAGGCTTTTCAGCATGTTGCTTCTTATGATTCAGCTGTTTCTGAGTGGTTATGGAAGCAATCAGAAGGAGGTATATGAATGCATATAGAAAGTGTACTTAGTACATTTTTTTTAAAGCTCTGCATGTAATTACCTGCTATTGCATTTTTTTTGTCAGGGAATAAATTTCCTCCCAGCTTTACAGTGCCACTGTCACTGAAATCTACACTTCGCTATGGTGAAAATCCTCATCAAAAGGCCGCCTTCTATGATGACAAAAGTCTTTCTTTGGTGAATGCTGGTGGTATTGCAACTGCTTTACAACACCATGGCAAGGTTAGAAACTCGTGCAAGTCAATTATGGCTTTGATTACCATTTCCCAGCTAATTTATTAGTCATTCTATTTCATATTGTGCCGAATGTTCTGGTATATTTAATTAATATGTTTAATCTTACTCCCTGGAATGTCTTATTGTGCCAACATTTTGTTAAAACTCAATAACATAAAGTGGGTTCTGGTGGGAAGAGAAAGCACTGGGTAATTATATGGCAAATTATATTTGTAACACTACTTGAACTACTTAAGAAACTAGTCATTTAGCTAAGTTGCTTATTTATCGCCAAACTTTAAAAAAGTCTATATGAATTATGTGAAGGCAAACTTAGCCAATACAATGGGACAGGTCATGAAGCTAGAATAGTACCTTTTACAGATATTGTGAATTTTAAATGTTAGAACTTTAGCTATATAGAGAGAATATGGAGTAGACTAAATGGAACTTTTGATATGTAAAATGTAATGTGTATATGCAGTTGCGATTGGGAAGAGCTACACACCTTCAGATCCAAATTGGTCTTTATGATGAAGTTGAAAAACACTTTTGTTTGGTAGAAAAGGGATGACTTTGTCTGGAAGTAGTCGTAATGCTGTTTCATTCTGATTCTTAAGTATAATATTTCAGAAGGCATGAGTTAGATGTCTGCTAAAACTTTAGCTGCATAGAGAAAACATGGAATAGACAAATCGGAAGTTTCCAATATGTAAACGTAATGTTCGTATAGACAGCTGTAATTGGGAAAAGCTACATGCCTTCAGATCCAAATTGTTTTTTATGTTGAAGTTGTCAAAACACTTCCTTCTGTTTGGCAGAAAAGGGATTACGTTGTCAATAACAAGTCATAATGCGGTCCCATTCTGAGACCTGAAAATAATTATTTCCAGCAGGCAGGAACTACATGTCTGCTAAAACTTTCATCAAATGCTCATTTCTTCCCATTTAATCAAGCACTGGCTTATGTAAACATAGAAGATAATGATTTTGTTTCATATTCAAGATTTTCAACTTGTTTTCCTATCTATTTGAAATATTTTGCACCTGTGTTGCTTTCGTGCATCTAAAGGGCTAATTTAGATGAAGATTTTCTATTGTGGATATTGTTATTTAGTTTTAATTGTTGTTTATATTATTTTCAGTTTTCATTTTTGTTGATGAGCTATCCAGATATTATAACTGTAAAATCCAAGTTCCATGTAACATTACCCTTCTTTTCTAAGCACTACATCTAAGCCATAATAAGTTGATTTTCACTTTTAAACTGATTCTGACATTTTCTGCATTTGACTGGGCTCATGATCGAATATTCTGATATTCTCTCCTTTGGCACAGGAAATGTCTTACAATAATTACTTAGATGCGGATGCTGCCTGGAACTGTGTGTCAGAGTTCAAGAGCCCTACTTGCGTGATTGTGAAGCATACAAATCCTTGTGGAGTTGCATCACGGCAAGATATTCTCGAAGCTTATAGATTAGCTGTTAAAGGAGATCCTGTTAGTGCATTTGGTGGAATAGTTGCCTTTAACACAACAGTGGATGAGGTAAGCAGGGTAAGGGGAGAATCTTTTATATTGTGTAGTTCAAGTCTACTTATATTTCATTGCTAAATTTCTAGGATCTTGCGAAGGAAATCCGAGAGTTTAGGAGTCCAACTGATGGTGAAACACGGATGTTTTATGAAATTGTGGTTGCACCTAAATATACAGAAAAAGGTCTGGAGATTCTCCGTGGCAAGTCAAAAACTTTGAGGATACTGGAGGCAAAAAGGAGCGGGAAAGGAATGCTCTCACTCAGACAGGTTGGTGGCGGGTGGTTAGCTCAAGATTCTGATGATTTAACTCCAGAAGATATCAAATTTAATGTAGTGTCTGAAAGGGTTCCACAAGAGGATGAGCTTAATGATGCAGAGTTGGCATGGCTTTGTGTTAAGCACGTGAAGAGCAATGCCATTGTAATAGCCAAGGTTAGTTCTTTTCTCCACTTTAATATTAAAAGCTATCTATGAAGAATAGGTAATAAATCTTTGAATGTCAAGCTAGAGATCTACATAATGATTAACTAGAGATGAAGCCCTTGCGATAAACCAATCATGTTATACCATTAGAGGATATTGTTGATAAATTGCACCGTAATGTCCCATATCAAATGTATATGTTCATCTCTAGTTGAAATGAAAAATCTTGTTAATTCTTTCTTATTTAGGCTTGAAATTGCCATGTGCTCCCAGTAGCTAGAGAAGGTGACTCTATACTTTAACACTTAATCAAAAACCCACATGAAGTTACACATCATGGAATAACTAATGCATTTGAAACATGCTCCACATCTTCATATATGTCCCTAATGATCGCAAGATATTTCTCCCATTGACATTTGTGTCCTTAGACCCGTAATCATAGACATTATCATCTGCTTCATCCTGGTCAGTGATACAATGCCTCCATACCTTCTTATCTCCGGAATGCTCCATCCGTAGCTAAAAAATATATAACCTCATGAGTCATGAGTGACTTTTGATCATTAAGTTGGTCCTTAGAGGTTTTTGCATTTTTCTTAGTTGTGTTTCATCCTTAAGATCTATAGCAATAGTCCTGATCTTCTGCTTCTTCCTGGTCAATTTGCTATATACTTTTTCATCTCTAGATCATTGCATCAATATCTAAAGCAAGATCTAACCTGACCTTCTGTTGTTCATTAAGTCAAGGTGGTCCTTAGAGATTCTTGCCTTTTCTTATTTTTGTTTCATCAGCCAGCTTTGTAAGCCCATACTTTAGACTTAGGTTCGATTCCATGATATTGGTGCAACACAACTTGCTACATTTGTTCTTTTTACAAAAAAAAAAAGAATGGAGCTGGAAGTATCTGTTGCCTGATAAAATATAATATGATATTATATTTGATACTAGAAATTGCTCATTGCCTTGTTCAATAAAGCATAACCTTAATGTTTTACCCCTTTAATTGATTAAGTTGAATGTAATAGCCGGTGAAGTGTCCCCTCTTTTTGAAGTTGATCAAGATTTATCACTTGCTGTTATGTTTTCCATGAACTGTACTTCATCATTGTTGTCTGCAATCATCTTTTCCTTTAGGCTTCTAAAAATAGCTGAACTCGTGCTAAATTCTAACGCTTATTTTGCAGAATAACTGTATGTTGGGAATGGGGAGTGGGCAGCCAAACAGGCTGGAGAGCTTAAGAATTGCTTTCAGGAAAGCAGGAGAGGAGGCAAAGGGAGCTGCTTTGGCGAGTGATGCCTTTTTCCCTTTTGGTAAGCAAATACATATTTCTCATCACCACACATACCTAATTATTGCAGTGCTTTTCTTTAATGTTAGTATTTAGCTTTCACTCTTTCTAGTTATGGGGACATGTTTTTAAATAATTTTTCTCTTAACAGATATTGCAATATCTGGTAACAAGTTTCTAATCTGGTCAATCAATTGCTGATTTCTGGACATATGCGTGTATATGTTGTGCGTGTATAGCTTGTATGCATGCAAGCTTGTATATATGCATGAGTGAATGCATGCTTGCATATATACAAGCATGCACACTCATGTATTATGAGGGATTAAACCATAGCAGCAATTTCAACAATTAGGTACAGCTCAGCACTCTTTCTAGTTATGGGGACATGTTTTTAAATAATTTTTCTCTTAACAGATATTGCAATATCTGGTAACAAGTTTCTAATCTGGTCAATCAATTGCTGATTTCTGGACATATACGTGTATATGTTGTGCGTGTATAGCTTGTATGCATGCATGCTTGTATATATGCATGAGTTAATGCATGCTTGTGTATATACAAGCATGCACACTCATGTATTATGAGGAATTAAACCATAGCAGCAATTTTGACAATTAGGTACAGCTCAGCTAGTCTCTTGCATATATACTAGCATTTGCATGAGGGATTAAACCATGCCTGCAATTTCGACAATTAGGTACAGCTGAGCTAGGTTTAGAACTCTGGAATTCCAAAAAAAATCTAGCAAATATGAAAAGAGTTTGGAGAAAATTTGGTATATAATAACCCCTCCCCCCCAACCAAAAAAAAGAGAAGAACTTCAGGATTGAGATTTAGGTTTTCACAAAAAGAAAAGGAACTTGGCCATTGGGGTTTAGGTAAGGATTTAGGAATAGAGGAAGGCTAACAGTTCCTTCAATGCTTTCACTAGAAAAAAATATAACAGTTACTTCAAGGAAGGAGATGGAAGGGGGGTAGTAATGAAAATTTTCTTCTTCAGTTTATTTGGTGTTAAGGGCTGTAGGGGATGGTTTGCGTAACTATTCCATTTCCCATTCCTCTAATTTCCAACTACCATCACGTCATGTCTGCCATTCTATGACTCCAAGACTTCCCCATCTATGGTAAAACTCACCCAGATAGTTTATTGTTCAAAATTTATTCTTAAAATTCGTGAATCTTGTGAACCGCTCACAAGCTATCTACAGACTAGTGAACTAATAACAGCATAGCTTGGCATCCCTTCAGCTCATGAAAAAATTGTAAATTTTTCGTAAAGTTTGGAGGGTATCATGGCTATGGTGTAAATAGCTGAACTAGAACAATATAGAGTCAGCTTGAGCTTGGCATGATATTTGGCTGACCAAGTACTAGCTTGGCTTCTATTAAAAGCAAGCACGGGCCTTTCTACCTTTCAAAAGCTCAGCTATGGTCAAGTCTCCCAAAGCTTGGGCTTGACTTGTTAAGCTTGAAATAAACAAGGAGAGATTGGCCATTGCTCCTGTCAGCTGCAGTGGTTGTTTGGTGTGGGAAGGAGGGGACATTGGGTTTTGGAAGAGGATGTGACTGATGAAGTAAAAAGAGCTTGATAAAAGGGTGGACTGTGAGGGAGGTCAATCATTTGGTGTTGAGTTGAGGAAAAATGGAATATGTTCCCTTGCTTAAGCTCATGGATGTTGAATCTTTCAAAGTTTGGGCTTAGCCTGTTAGGCTTGAAATAAACAAGGATAGAATGAATGGTGCTTGGACGTATCGGTATTGGAAAAGGATGTGAGTGATGGAGTTAGAATAAATTGACAGCAGGGTGAGTTGCCAGGGCATTTGGTAATTTGGTATTGAGAATTGAGGTGGCTTGCATGCTGCTGTGGTGAGAAGTTGCTCTTTGAGGGAAGAGTGAGGAGGGAGTGTGGGCGCATGTTTCTTCTTCCTTTTTTTTTGGTGGGTGTGTGTGTGTGGTGGGGGAAGGAGGGGGGGGGGGGTTAAGGGACAGCAAACGGTTGATGGTTTGAAAGTACTTGATTTTAGTTGTTAGATCTGAAACT
>JAOXJJ010049522.1:0-17680 GCA_025769935.1 Phoenix roebelenii | reverse complement strand
TTTGTATGGATTTTAATACATGAACATTTAATGACTTTCATGAATATAATTGTTTACAATTTGAAGTTTTAAAGTGGTTGCGTGTATGCTTTACGTGGCAATAACACGGCCGTGTCATAAACCGAATTCGGGGCGTGACACCCACTAACCCAAACTATTACCAAAATTCACTGGTAGTGGCATTGCAATCTCTCTGATGGCTACCCAGACCTTATCCAGAATTTCCTAGAAAATTGGAAGATCAACCGGGTCACATTACTACTTGTCCTCAAGCCCATCTTTAAACATGATATGAGCTTATCGGATTCTCAGATAAGCATCTTAGAGCCATCTAGTCAACTAGAAGCAATAATATAAGCTAGCATCTGCGGATGTGCTAAATTCTTCTTAAGGTTTCTTGTGGTCAACTATGTCCCCATCCAAGCTTCCATAGCTTACAAGGTTTGTGCTATTTAATAATGTTTTGATTGCAGTTTGTGGCACTAATACTTTTTAAGATGATACACTGAAGTGTTCCTACCTGTCAACTGTCATAGGATGAGATCGAGGCAAAAACCATAGAGCTTGTGGCACTCGTAGCCATTTGATGAGGCTTGATGAATAAAAGCAATACTCAGCTAGTGTACCCAAGGGAAAGGGTCACCTACATAACCCTCATTTTCAGGGAGTGACGTTTTTAATTAATCTTAAAGCTCCAATAATTTAGATGAAATGATGAAGGCAATTACACCGGAAGCTATGGCCAATCAATGAAAAGTTTGTTTGGCCATGTTACTTGGTTTAATTAATTGAGTGCGATGAACGTGGGCTGCTCTTAGTAAAGACAGGATAAATAATAGGCCACAAAGTTTGTCTGATTATGGTGAAAGGCATAGCAAATCCATGCTGATATCCATGAGGTCCTTTTCGATATCAGATGCAATTTTTTTTCACTTGGAATGTTATCTTCTAATCTCCAACTGTGTGGTGCGAGCACAGTCACACACTGCAATCCATGAACCTAAGAATCTCCATGACCACTGCTAGGTTTGACTATTTGCACAGTTAAACTCACATTCAGTACTGCTTCCATGTTCCTATATAGGTTGATGTGCCTCAAAGCCGGCCATCGCTCATAGAAAAAGCTGCTAACCAAAGCTCTTCACGAAGCCTCTGAACTGACAACCAGAGTTTGCTACATGGTAAGTTTAGAAGTATGCAAACGAATCTTCAAATATCAAAATTTTCACAGTTGGCAACACCCTGGCCATGATTCTAGGTGGTTTCCAACACCGCACTAGCAAAACATGTGGGAGGTGGTACATATATGAAATGCTCACGCCTAATTCTCGAAACATGCGGTGGCCTGCTAATCACAATCGACCCATGTGTCCGAATTTTTTAGCGACGGTCGTACGCTGGCCCACGTCTATACAATCCACACTCTAGAGGGACCTTCCAAGTAAGTACTTTTATGCCCTAACAGTTTGATTATCTCGAAAACCTTTTTTGTTTCCTAAGTATCATTTCGACTTAGGCATTAGAAGGTTCTTTGTCGGATACTCTCCAGCAGAAGACTTCTTCGTGTTTGTTGTTTTAGATTAGAGCTCGATCACAAACTAGGACCCTGAATGTAACCATCTATCCTGAGGCATCCCTCGAACAGACCGCAGCTTTATACAACCCGAATACCTCACTGTTGAGTCCTCCAGCATCTTCCTCCACTCGGAACCTAGGTCAAGCCGGTCCTCGGTAGCAACATAGGTGGACTTCTTTCAAAAAATTGTTTATTGGTGGACCTACAATCTGCCAAATGCTTAGCCACAGGAGTAGTTAAAAAAGTCTGAACATGAAAATTCCTACTCCTACAAAAATCCTTAGAAGATACCGGTTTTGATAAATAAGCTTTATATAACCCATCATATGTGTTATCTATTTTTTATCTCAAAGAGATGCATAACCTAATTCTCTGTTGATCGATTAGGTAAAACTTGATTCATAATTTTCATACACAACTATCTTAAAAAATTTGCCAATCATGCATATTTTGAGGCTAACAAGAGGACATCTCTCCCCGGTGATAGGAGCATAGACGTTATCGATGTGGCCTTTGGCGAAGGACGTCTCTGACTTCCTGTTGTCGATCTAGAGGTTCATGACCCCTAGAAGGCAGTCGAACACCTCGATGGCCGTGGCGATGTTGAGCTCCACATCTCCTCAGTGTGCATCGATTGTTTTGCCTATTGTTCTGCTAATGCGCATAGGCCACAGTCACCGAAGATGGTGAACCGATGGCAAGGATCATCCTGAGGGCCTCAGAGACTTGTTCATGGAAGGACAAACTTCTAGAGGAGCACACATGGACATGGAGCTCATAAGGAGGATCAAGAGCTCTCACATTTCTTATAAAGGTACTTGGAAGGTCTTATTTAGATTATTCTGTATAAATATTCAAGATCTACTCAGTCATATCCGATATAGAACTAATCAAATATTTGTACAGAACCATAAGTTATTACAGATAGTATTGGATTACTTGAGCCGATCATGTGTTAAATATAGTGCTTGCGATTGGATTTCTGATACTTGTTAATAAATTTGAATGAATTTAGAACCTTAGCCTGAATGCTAGGGCTTAAAATGTCAGTAGCATATGAGAATCCATGCATGTATGTGGTTAGTCCTATATCACCTATACAATGAGTAGTTCTTAAATGCTTATATCGGACCAAAAAATTCAAATAATACCATCCACCTGACCTATTTGGGCGAGCTCCAAAGCTGTTATATTTTCAAGTTGTTAATAGTCAAAATCAAACTCATATATATATGTTGTCATCCTAGAGTTCAAGCACTTTCATCTGAGGAGGTATGGAGATCGTCGGTAGATCCGCCCTATCCCGGGGGCCGGTTTGGTGCGGCTTGGATAGTGCAGCCTGCATTTGCCTTCTAAGTATGGGATATATATTATATCCTAATCTGCTCATGAGCAAGCCCATTAAAATATGCACATCATTCCAAGGTCTCGGGGATAATTTAGGAACAACCACATAAACACGGGCATATCGTATGCTGACTTACACTATTGGTCTTTTAATAATAATGGACGGCAGGGTAACAGTGATTCAAACTAAAAAGAACTAATTAAGATGTACTTTTCTCAATAGTGTATTATTTAAATGCAATTAATCCTACAGAGTGGATGCCGGCGAAGGTAGGCACGTCTTTAAATTTCCGAAATACCCTGGCCAGGCGCATTACTAGCGAGGGCATTTTGGTCAAACACATGGTCAACGGGGAGTCGAGGGGTTCTCCATATAAGAATAAAGAGAGCGCTCGGGAAACCAAATTCGGAGCTTCGTTCCGAGAGGCGGTGTCTTGTTCTACCGGGCCAGGGCCGACAATGGCAAATCTGTAAATATGCAGTAAACTCCTGCCCCTAAGAGAAAACAAGAAAAAGGAGAGAGATGAGGCTTCTGGAGTTCGTCCCCTGTGGCCGTCCCGCGGCGCTTTCGGAGGACTCTCCGCCGAGCCCGCGGCGGAAGGAGGAGGCGCCGCCGCCGAGCCCGCGGTTGACGGAGGAGGCAGCGGCACCGCCGCTGTCCCCGACGACTTGCGCTTATGCTGAGAAGCCCCGGCGGAGACCCTCACACGGGTCGGCGTCGCCGTGGAGGCCGTCGCTCGTCGCTATCTCCGAGGACGGCACGACGGTGGCGACGGCGGGGGTCGCCGCGAAGGGTGCGGGTCGGGGCGGTGGAACACGGATGTCGAGGGCCAAATCGACGGGGAGAATTCTCGCTCGCAAGGAACGAGACGACTTCCGGTATATATCTCTCTCTCTTTCTCTCTGTAACCGGATAAGGAAGCCGGCGAGTAGAACAGCGGGCCGCGCGCCAGTGTGCTAGTAGTGCCCACCACGTGGCGGCACGACATGGTCGTGGTGTACGAGATCGGATGACGTGGAGCTACCACGGCCGATGCCGCCTCGTCGGTGTTCCGGCCAGGGTAAGCCAAAAGCGTACCATAGAAATTCCATGCGGACATCCGAAGGGAGGAGGAGATCTCCTTTCCCTTCGTGGCCCGCTTTGAGATTCCCATTTCACACTAATTTTTGGCTTTCGGAGATATCGATAGAATGAATCAAGTTCTGTTGTTTTTTTGTTCCTTGTTTTTTTCTTGTGGCGATTCTCCAAGTCGAGAGTGGGTTGCATTGGGCATCCATCTGTTCAACGGAGTCATCTCTCTCTCTCTCTCTCGGTCTCTTTTGTTAAATTTTTAAACCGGTGGAGGTTGCGACCAACCAGATGGTCACACCTACAGAGAGGAAAGAACTGGTCGAACAACTTGCTTACTTTTTGCAGTGCCGGCGTCTTTATTGTACAAAACAGCACACAGCCTTATATCAGTCGGGAAAACCAAATGCATGAGAGGGAGAGAGGGTGCGTTGGGTGGTATGGATGTGGCTTTATGTGGTATTTCTATCCACACCAAATGCTGTTTTCTAGCCTCTTAACATTGCCAAATACTCCATAGGCATTTTTAGCTCTGCACCAAGCCCAATCATTTTGTTTTCTATGTGCCAACCACCAAGAAGAGTACATCATAAATAAGATCCAAAAAAGAAGACAAAATAATTGACATGGTACATATGGTACATACGGTGCAGAATATAATTTCTTCTAGTTTAACATAGCCGGTTAGGCTTATAATCTGCCTATTTTATAACACTCCTCTGATTTTAGCATGCATGAGCAGTAGGTGACTTCAAAATTGCAATACCGATGGCTGATTCCAGAGTCCATGCTGAAATTTATATTCAACGCGAAGTGCTAGCGGCACTGGCGTATTTAATTCTTTATTCAATCACTTCTCACCAGGGCATGAGTAGGCCTACTTCTAGGCTGAGAATAGTCAAAATTTTTGTAGGTTTGGCCTGAGAATCCTGGCTAGACGATAAATTCTGGCTTGCACGCTAATCCATGTGCATGATTACGTCCAAGTGGGGCTTCCACTTCGATTTGTTGGCAATCGAGTCCAAAGGGTACCTCTGGACCCGATGCGTTGCACGTTTTTGACCCGGCCATGCCCAATAATTTGATGTGTGAGGGTTAGACCTCGTCTTCCAGTGCTTCTTGTGAGCTGTAATTCGGCTGGCCACTCTCCATCTTTTATTGACAAGACGTTTGGCATGATCCTCTACAGTCCGCCGGATTGGTCTAAAAATTCTCTTTCAAGTGAATAGAAGAACTTTGATAAAAATTTTTGGTTTTGCAGGCACTATGGGGTTCCCACGGTCATGCCTTCGTTTTCTCCCGCTGCCTTCTTGTTCTGAAGCTCTCCGTTTGAAGAATTAGAAGCAAAATGTCTTGTGCTTTCTTGACGTAGATGGAAAATTGTGACTTATGTGTTGTTTCTCAATAATGCAAATTTGTAGTGCTTATGTGCATAATTCAATTGTTTTATAAGTCTACTTTTTGCTTATTTGCTTGCTGTGCAATATTGAAAGTTAGCTGCTTGGAATTCCTTGAGGGCATGAAGCCACAATCTATAATAAATGATTGCAAAGCCCTTCACTTCGGAAGATATGGCACTAAGGTCTTGGAGATTGCTGTCAGTTTAAGATTTAATTGTTTTCAATCTCTTCTATAGAATTCTAAATTTGCCAAAATATATTTAATTTCTGTTAATGGATTAACAGAACTGCCGTCGGACCTCATATTACCAGAAAATGCTGGTATGAATAACAGGCTTGAAGAAGCGGAAATCATATGTTTAAGGTCAAAATAATGGCTTAAAGCTTTCCCCTTTTCCACATCTTTAAGGAAACAAACCCCTGCCATGTTTTGAACGAATGCATTACCCTACTCTACAAAAGCCATAGCAGCCTCAGAGGAAATAATCAGCTGATAAAAAGACAAGGTAAAGGAAAAACGCAACTTGCAGGCTTCGATTCCAAGTTGCAAACATCAATATAGAAAATAGAGCAATCAAAAAAAAAAAAAATCAACGTATGAAAATATGTCGAGAATTATCCCCAGTAAAGAAATGTTTATGTAAAGCAGCTTGCAAGTCCTGGGCCCAAGAAGAAAACTACGATCCCCAGTCTGGAAGGAGGAAACCAAGAAGTAAAGAAACAACAATTCTAAGCATATCAGGTGACATGTTTTTTGGACCATCATCGTCAATGTAAACGGCTGAAATACCTCGTACACATTCTTGGCCAAATCTTTTAGGATTTTGATTAATGTCAGCAATGCACAATAATTTTCAAATTTCTCAGTTCAGCATCAGTTTCTATAAGACACAACTCTGTCACCAAAAAGATCAAAGCAACAGATTGAAATATTTCTTCATTATCCATCTCCCTTGGTGAGAATGATGATGTAAGAACAGATTCTCTGCCGTCAAATAAAATCTGCAGCTTGGATCTTGCCTCTCAGAAGGCAACCCACCTAACCTCCCAGGGTTAATGAAAGAGAGAAGAACAAACAAGACCCATAATATGTGAAGATAGAATACCAGCAGCAGGTTGCCAGTGTTTTGCAGTAGGAATGAATTCCCGTGGACCACCCATTCTCTGATTCAAAAGAGATCAATAGCCATTCAGCTGTCTTTGGGGGGGGGTGGAGTAGTCTGTCAACCGGGAAAAGGGCACCTGAGTCCGGCTGGGAAGGTTCCTCTGGCCAGTGAAGCGGTTCTCAGGTCTGCAATCAGACACTGGCTTTGTGAAAGCTTGAGCAAGCTCCAACGCAGAGGCTGCTTTCCCAAAACGGAGCCCTGCGACATCAGGCTCCGATTCCTCAACAGGCTTGCGCCAGGTGCCAGGATCTGGGCGTGGTTGTTCCAGTGGCTTTTCAATCTCTCTAGTTGTCCTCCAGCTGTTGTTCCTCCATGAACTCCTCTGCACATCCACTTTCTCGGCATCAGGCCGATGGTCTTTTCTCTCAAGATCCCTTCCGGCCCTTTGTACAAGAGTAAAGGTCTCAGACCTTCCACCAGGCCGGGTGGTAGGACCGGGCTCCAGCTTTGGGTCAGTCTTCGGAAGGTCATTTTTAACCCTAAAAGACACCAGTAAACAAAGTCAGTTAGGATGCATTCAAACAATGTGATAAGATAAAAACTTCACGAAGGTTGCAAACTTTATACACTCCTAATTTAGCAACAACATTTAACTTTCGGACCATAACATGTTAGGAAAATACAAAAAGAACAGAAAAGTAGGCATTTTTCAGGTAACCAAAAACATAACATTCTTCAAGGATAGAATATGCAAAGCAATTATTTCAATTTCAATCATAGAAAGTCCCCCAATGAAAGGAAAAAAAGCTAATAACAGATCGATAATATTGACAGAATTTAACAAACTTATTTAAGCATACAAACATGAACCCGCATCTCAAACATGGCCATACTAGTTAAAGAAATAATAGACTTAAAAATAGACTATTTACATCAAAAATTCTAAAACTACAATTTTCTAAATGTCATTTACCATTCCTACTCCAAATTTAAAGTAAATAGGTATTTCCCTCCTCCGGCAAAGTAGGTTGTACAATATAAATTGCACTTATATGCATCTAGGAATGCAAGTTAATTACTGATTTACAACCCATCAGTGCAGCAACATTTAATTGAAATTATCTCATATTAACTTTCTAGACAAGGTTCACCGTACCAGTCCATGCCATATTATATAACATACTGATACCCAACCAACACTTGGTACGAAGGTATATCGAGTCTACATACACCGAACCAACCCTCATACCAGACTAATGACATTATACCAGCATACCAGCATGGTACCAGTACGAGATCTGGTACCGAGACAATTAAACTTGTTCTAAATTCTAGAACAATAACTACAAAGACTATTACAGATTATAAAAGTGCATAGCAAGTAAGATGCTTTTGTCAACGATTCCATAAAAGCACTTCCTGTGTTCTCTGAGCTAATAATGCATAGGTTATTCAAACCAATTGGAAAAAAAAAATCGCATGTCATAACCAGCATTTAGCCATTGAAAACACTCAATACCTGTTAGCTGGTACAGTCATGTCAAGATCATTAGCAGCAAAAGCATCGACCCCGCGCTCCTTCAAAACCTGCAATAGATTCACCACCACAAACATATTCAGAAAGAAAAGCAAACAGTAAAAACAAGGCATTTAGTGGGTGCGTGTCAATGCTGGGACAAAGAAGAAGCTCTCTTTTCACCATTTTAAATATGTTGGGGAGGGCAGAAACTTACAATTTCTCGCGGGCGAGCACCACCAAATACAGTTTGCCTACAGCAAGAAATAGACTACAAAATCGTTAAGCAGATGAATAACATTCCACATTTTCAAACAATCATCATAAGTCATTTGGTTCACACTCCATAGGCCATTGAGCATTCTACATGGAATAACATGTGCTTGTGTGTGTGGGATGGGGGGAGGGGGGGGGGAGAGAGAAATTTATGGCCTATTCTTGCTAAGGTTTTCTTTTCTGATGGACCTATTCTTGGTAGGTTCAAAGTTGCAATAGGACATCTATCACAAGTTTTAATATGTCACAACTTGCAGCATATTAGAGCACATTGATTACAAAAGATTGTTAGCAGAAAACCTTTGAGTTGAGTGGCTATAGGGACATGAAAATTTTTCATTTTCTGTATATAGCATAGAGTCACTAAAATTTAGGATTTCAGCACATATGCACACAAATGCGCGCAAAAATAATCAGCATACACTCTTTTTGGAACTTCAGAGCACATGGATCAACTTACATATACATGCATGTGCGAACGCAGATACCAGCATAGTTACTGGTGATGAACACAAACAAAGACACAGCAGAAGTGAGAAGACATTAGAATGAACGCATGAATGAATAGATATGAACAAATGAATAAATGCATTTGGAACAGCAGATAATTGCCATGTTATTAACCCCTAATACATTAAAACAAAGTTAGTCGATCTTCAAGTGACAGATCAATTTTATAATTAAAAGAAACTGAAGATAACATCCGAAAGACCGGGACCTGCATATGAAACAAGAAGAAAGCATCATACATCCAAATTCATGTTTTATCACTTGGTATGTCCTTAGACCTGGCTTTGAAAGGTTACTTCCAAATTGAATCAAATAAAAGGAGGGGAAATTCAGATTAGCTATTTCCAGCATCTCCTTATTGTTTGAATTTGAAACCACCATAATCCACTTCAAGGGTTGAGTGCTTTTCCTCTCCCATTCAAGAACTTAATGTGGTCAAGCCAGTGATACCAAGATCAGATAAATTAAGTGATCAATATTCCAACAAATGAATGATTCTCAAGTTCTTCAATCTCAAGTTAGTCAATCAATGGAAATAAGCAGGTTGAAGCATCAACCTTCCATTCTCAATGGTCAATACCGCTTCCACCTAGTCCACAATGAATCCACACAAAAGATTTAAGGACTCGGCATGGGAACATAGATTCTAACTACCTAAACAGACGCTCTACAAATCAGACACAAAAAAATGTATTAGAAACTTCCAACATACACAGAGATGGATAACTTATTTATACGATATATTCTTGAAAACTTGCAAAGTTAAGGCCCTTGCAAATTGGCATGACTACATCATAATCTCAATTAACATATTATCATTGGTGCTTTGAAAGAATTTTATTTTCCATCACGGACTTGTTCCTTGTCAAACTTAGAATTTTAAGTGACAACCTCTTCTTCAAATGAGACACATTTATAAAAGATATCTCTCATATCAATTAAAGAATCTTTTGGAGAATATACTGTCCTTCTAATATATGAAAACACACCAAGACACATGTAATGGTAAAAACCAGTAAGGGCGCATATCAATTTTTAGTTTATCAAAATTTACACTGCAGCACATCAAAGATCTTCAAATCCTCAACCATCTCATTCATCCTACTCCAATTCTTTGATAAATATGTTACCCTTCAATTCCAATCCATAATATACATGACTACAAACTTCATCGTGAACATGACTTACCTTGTATCTTACAAAACATTGTTAGAATGTAAGAGAACCTGGAAATCCTGTGAGAAAAATGGTTAAAAACTTCTTGGCTTCTAATGTTGTTGTGCTGGGGGGATCCAGGAATCAAAATTTGACAATCCTTCATCCTTTATTCTGAGATCAAATTTCGGAAGAGGGGGGGGGGGGTGTGGATCAACTCTTGGTTCAGTTGCAATTCAGTTGGTTCTGCTGGGGGTTGTTTGACATTGAAAAGAAGGGGATTCCGAGGTTCTCTGCTACCATGCAGTGGTTTGATAGAATGCTTAATCTTAGTTGGATTTTCACAGCATATGGACCTGCTGCTCATGGCCTCAAGAAATTATTCTGGAGAGAATTAAGACAAATAAGATCCACCTCTTGTGGGCCCTGGATTGTGGCTGGTGACTTTAATGCTATATACAAGATGCAGGAAAGAAATGGACTACCACAAGCCAAAAAGATCTCAAAAGCCTTCCTCTCCTTTATCAGATTGAATCAGATGCTGGACCTTCCACTTAAGGGACCTCCCATTTAGTGGAGATCTAGAATCTATCTAACTTTTCCATGATCGGGGACTCTCTATGCTTACATATGTCCTCATACCTTTGAGGTTGCCCTTCCTAATCCCTGCTCTGATCATGTTCTCACCAAGCTATCTTTTGCAGTCCTGTTCAAAACCAAAAGTCTCTATTTTACAGAAGTTGGTTAACACATTATGAGACTTCAGATGTGGTCTCTCAGGCTTGGAACTCTTCTGGCTTCTTTGAGCATGCAGCTGTTAACCTAGTTCTTAAATTCAAGGCCAATGCTGTCTATTAAAGAGGGCATGGGATTGTCTTCTGACACCGACAAACTGGAGCATGTAGAGGGAAAGAACAACCGAGCGTTCAAATTCAAGGCCAATGCTGTCAACTAAGTGAGAAAGCAATGCCTTCTCTTGCTTCCAAGATGGATGTCATGCCATGAAGGAGGCTATCAAATACCTGTACAAGAGTCATGTCCATGATAAATATGAAAGGCCTGGTCTGGATCCCAAAAAGTTAAGACTTCAACCGAAACACTGTATTAACTCCGAGCCCGTACAACTTGTTGGATAGGATCACCCAATTAACTTAGTTCTCCTTCTGGGGCACCAGGTTGCCTCACAAAAACTCTACATACTAAAACAGCTGTATAAATATGTAGATATTTAAACAACTCAATAAAAGAAAGATGAAAATTCTCTTATTTTATATTAAAAAAATACAACAGCCCATATCCAAAGGAAATTTGATTGGATCACTTCTACTGATTGGAATGGAGCTGAGATCGTTGGCAAAAATGAAATTACGAAGGTCCTCATAGAATTCTTCAAAAATATTTTCTATGTGCTCATGGTCCCTCCCCTTGACTCGGACTGAAATTGCATCTATCCCCAGCCCCAATTGGTTCTCAGCAAGCTTGAATAGCCTCTCTCATCGGAGGAAATAAAACAAGCAGTTTTCAGCTTCAAAGATGACAAAAACCCAGGTCCAGATGGCTTCTTCATATGCTTTTTCCAGCATTTTTGAGATCTAATCAAGGATGACAGTTTCCACCTCTTCCAGCAAAGTTTTGATCATAACATTGATCTTGCAAGAATCAACTACACTATCCTCACCTTAGTTCCTAAAAAGGATGCGGCAAAAACTCCATCTAACTTCAGGCCAATCAGTCTTATTCATAGCTACGCAAAACTAATATCAAAAGTACTTGCTTACCGGCTTCAACCCTTCTTGAAGGAGCTAATGGACGCTACTCGATCAGCCTACATCAAAGGAAGGTCAATTATGGACAATATTCTTTGTGCTAATGAAATCCTTCATCATACTAGGAAAGCGGAACGGGGTTATCTGCAAGCTAGACTTCTCAAAAGCCTTTGACAAAGTTGCTCCCAGTTATCTTCTTAGATTGCTTTAGCATAAAAATTTTCCACCAAGATGGAATTGTTGGTTGGAGAACCTCCTTTGGAACAAGGTTGCAATCAATGTAGATGGTGAGACAGGGGATTGGATCTTTTGCAGAAGGTGACTACGGCAAGATGACCCTCTCTCATTTCCTATTTTTTTCTATCAGTTGACCCTCTTTGCAGAATGCTTAATGCCGCAGCCTCAGCTAAGATTTTTGAAGGTTTGGGGAATTCTTGGATTTGTGGCGGGACAAAAATTCTTCAGTATGTAGATGATACATTAGTCTTTGCTCAGGCAAGAAAAGATTATATGGCTGTGTTGAAGACCATCCTCTACTGTTTTAAGCAAATCTCGGTGCTATCTACCGATTATCAAAAGAGTTCAATTTTTACTATTGCTCATAGCTCATCCCTCGGGGGTGGACTGTGCTTGCTGGCTTAACTGTCCATTGTGCCTCTCCTACTCAAATACCTTGCTCTACCACTGAGCAGAGGAGAACCTTCGAAAGAAGATTGGATGATTTTGGTGTAGAGGATTGAGAACAGGCTAGCATCTTGGAAGAGTAAATATCTTTCTTCTAGGGAGCATCTCAACTTAATCAACTCGGTGCTCAATTTTATCCCTGTACTTCATGTCCCTGTTTAAGGTACCTGCTTAGGTCATCTAGAAGATCGATTGCTACAGAAGATCTTTCCTTTGGAGGGGCTCCTCTTCCTCAGGTTCTCTTGTAAAATTAACTAGAAAACTGTTTGTCTTCAAAAAGGACTAGGTGTTAAGGGCATTGGCCACATGAACCCTTCACTACTTGCTAAATGGGGCTGGAGATTCCTTTCAAATGACCCAAGCTTATGGAGAAGGTAGATACCATTTGCATGACATTGTTACTGACCATCCGGCTTTTTGGAAGAGAACTAAATTCCGGATTGAAAATGGTCATGGCACCCGTTTTGGAAAGAGAGCTAGATTTGCAACACACCATTACAAACTATCTTCTTCTTGTACAAAAACAGCTGCAGGAAGAATGGCACAGTTGCACACACTCTCAACTCAAGGTCAAGGATCTGGAGGATCAGGTTACCAATCTGCCCCACATTTGAGGTACACACATAATTTTGTTAGCTATCCTCTTTATTGCCTTTGGTTACATTGAATTCGGATGATGATCAATTGCTGTGGAAAATGAATGTTAAAGGAGTCTTCTCCACTGCATCTCTTTACCAATTCTTACTTACCAGAGAAATCAAATGCAGTTTCGCTTCATCTCTGTAGAGTTTACACGTGCCTCCAAAAATTAAATGGTTTCTTTGGCTTAGCTAGAAGAAAAGATCAATAACAAGAGTTTGCTTCAAAGGAAGCCAGGACAAAGCCTTGGGGGATCTGTACTCTGTCAACATGCATCTGAAACAGATGATTGTCTTTTTCGTAGCTGAGATTTCTTTGCTATTATTTGGAAGGCCATATGTCATTTGCTCCGTGTGCTGCATCCACAATCCTCCTTTGAAAATCTTTGCCTCATTTGAAGACAAAAAAAAAAAATCTAAACCTATTCAACCTGTTATTCTTATGCTACTTGCAGCTTTCACCTGAGTTTGCTGGAGAGAAAGAAATGCGAGAATTTTTATAAACAATTGATCTCTGTAGCTTCTGATGACCTCCAATGCTTCAATGATTGGTCAGCTCTTTGTAATCCTAATCAGATGCCTGCCTTTGGAGAGGTTTGGTCAAAAATGAACAACTTGCCGAATATGCTGTCTTAAATTGGCATGATCAAAGCTTCAGCCATGGCCAAAGAAAAACTTGTCTTCACAGTCCTCTCTATCTGCAAACCTTTTCTTCAGTTTGCTGATTTCTTCTATGTTGTAAATATTTACACTTTTGCTAATACAGGCTGGCTGAAGTTTTTTCCACCTCCCTTTCAATCAAAAAGAGTACCTAAAAATTACAAGTACAAGCAATATGTGCTAGGTGAGCTATGGAGGATGATCTAGCAGCCACTGTGAATCACACCCCTTGGCACATGATACTTGGGGCATGATGACTTGTACTGGCTGTTGAATCTATTGGGACCCATGTGGGCATCATTGATGCATGTGAATGCAGGCATCTTCAAGAATCAAAAAGAAAAAAGATTCATCATTAAGATCCTTATGCTTCTATCTTTCCAAATTGCCTAGCAACAAAGACAAATAGGTCTAGCGAGTTTTTTCCAAACACTTACAAATCTCAAATAATATATTAACAGCCCAATCTTTAAGCTTCAGGTGATATTCAAAATGATGCAGCCATGAGGCTTTGTCAAGAGGTAAAGGGAAGCCTTGCTGCCTCAAGTTGTAAACAGCTAAACCACATTATTTCTTCTACCCTTGTATATCTTTAAACAAAAAAGAAAAGAAAAACGAACTGTCCAACATTAATTACCTGAGCAACTAAATATAAACCAAACATTTTACAAAGATTGAGCTAACTATTAGGATATCAAATCTAAATCCGTTAAGAATTCATTTGAACAAGTCTCGTATCAGCCACACAGCCACATATGACATTATGTTTTAGTATTCGGAAAAGCTTATCGACATCATCAAGTTGCAGCTTTATGCAATTACTTTTATCTTTTAAGACACCCAAAGCATCTCTCTCATATTTATAAAATGTGTGAGATGTTCTTACTCCATGGTTTTCTTCCTAAAATAGGGGGCAATAAATCATAAATTGAATTGACCTCCCCTAGACAATTTAATCCATATTCCAAAGTTAATAGCAGGAAATAATTAAACTATAACTCTTCAAATTGAATATGTTTGAGGACTTATCCAAGTAGATCCCAAGGAGACTTCCTTATGAAACAATGATATCTACTTAAGTCATAAACCCTCACAAAGAAAGCAGCCCGCATATCCATTTTCTAAGCAAAGCTTTACTCATAGTTCTCAGTTTTAGGATTCTCCTCCAAACTCCTCAGGTGCATAATCTTTCCTTGTTCTGAGATATTTCCATACTGAAATACTGCATTGAAGTCTCCACAACTGATGAAAGCATCTAGAAAGGAGACATCTAGTAGCAAAATGCTACGGAGCAAAGCCATCAGTCAGTAACAACTTACCGCATAAAGAGAAGATTACCTATCCAACCTTCAAGTCTCATCTTAACTTTAGCCCAACAGTTCAGCTTAGCAAGTATAAAGGGAAGCCCCAGAAAGGTGATGGAAGAATTCTGCAATATAGCATATCGGTTGAAAACCTATATAATTCTGTTCAAGGCTGATTCGTAATGGAAATTCAATGTATTTTGCATTCAGAATAGATGAACTTAAGAGTACTAGAATAATATTTTAATGCAACTTCAATCATCGCTGGCTTAATAATAGATCAACATATCTTCATCCTTCAACAAATTGAATGTTAGTCGCTCTTTCTTCCATTTATCCTTCCTGTCTATGGATCCTTAGCCACCAGCATGAAGCCGACTTAATCATCAATTTGAGAATTTTGGAGGACATAAGAAGCAGATTAATGAAAATCAATTTCTATGTTTTACTTCCATTATATTCAAGATGCCATCAGCTGTTCATGATCCTTGTGTCATAAGATAGACATTGACCAATTAAGCCTACTAGCAGAATTGGCCCAAGTTTTTACCTCATCTCCAATGCTAAGATCATTGTGCATCAAATAGCAAAGAAATCTCAGTAACCAGAGCAGACACCATCCATGACTGCGAAAACTAGTAAGCATAGAGAACAACTTAAGCAGACACGAGTAAAGCAAGATTTTTAACCTTGTTCGTTCAGCACTTTCATCTGACTTCTCAACAGGCAGGAAGCGGGGTTTCGGATTCAATCTTGGACGTTCAACTGCTTTACTCCCATCATCAGCCCCAGCAGAGGCCGCTTTCAGTGGATTTGTAGTTGGATGCATTTCATGAACGCTTTCAATCTGCACTGAGCTCACAGGTGGCTGATATCCCTGCATGATTGACCAGATAATAAGCAACACCCGTAATCAAACAAGACTATATTTAAACTACTTGAAAAAGAACCAATCTATTGAATGATTTGAGGAAGTGGGTAACTCAAATTTTAATGAGATCCAATCCGAAAGGGCACCAGGAGTAGGTAACTTTACCAAGTTACTATTATTAAAGAATTCAAACAACAGAGTACCTGATTGTCAGCAATTCCCAGTGTCTCAGAGGAAGGCTCCGAAGGCTTCGTCCTGGGGAGTAGCTTCAGCTTCGGACGCTCCGATACTTCCACCAGTCCTTGCTGATGCAACTGCGACCCACTGAATCTCCCCTCGCGGGACGTTGAACGAGCCCCTTCATCGTATAAGTTAGCTGCATTCCTCTCCTTCACCTCTGGATAAACTGGAGATCTCACCCGCTCCTGGTCCCTCGCCCCATCAGTACAATATCCCATTAAAGCTCTTTCCTTGGCTTCAGGGTATTCCGTGGACCTCATCCTCTCTTTCTCGTAGTCCCGATCTCCAACACCAACGATTCGGACGCTCTCACGAAACCTCCGGTCGAAAACTTCCGTCTCCTGCAATCTGATGGCCTCACCCTCAGGCGGCTTCGACTGCCACCGTCCCGAAGACATCCTCTCGACCGCACTTGCCTGCGCGAGTCTCGAGGCGGACCACATCGTGGTGGTGGAATGGGTGGGCAGCGGCTCGCTCACAGGTTCCTTCCTCGCAGCCCAAGCATTCGGAGGGGGACCAACGTTGCTGCCGGAAGACGGGGGGAACCCAGAGACAGGGGCGGTGGCATCCCGGCTCGAGATCGGGCGCTTCTGGTCCGCTGTGGCGGTGGGCCGGACGGGGTCGACGGCTGCGGGGCGGCGGGGGGCGGAGGAGGCGTCGAAGGGCTTGCGTTCGTCCTCGTCGAAGTCGCGGCCAATGTGAGCGGGATGGGAAAGAAACACGGGCGGCCGCTCGTCGAAGGCTCGGGTGCCACCGCCGGCGGATCCGGGTCGGGAGCGTTGGTGGTCGGACTTCCCGGCGGCGCCGACCGCGGCAGGGCCCCAGGGGCCAAGCCGATCCGGAGGCCTCACGGAGCTGCAGGAAAAGAAGATAAGAAAAGGGTCAGAGAATTAGGTTTTGGGGAATTGGGAATGCAGGGTTTGGGAAGAAAGAGGGTGTTCCCGAGAAGGGCTCGAGGTGGGGAGGGGAATTATGAGGAGGAGGAGGAGAAGAGTACACGCCGGGGGCGGACGGCAGTGGGAGGTTGGAAGGGATGGATCCACCATGGAAGTCTTTGAGCGTCATCGTCGTCGATCCGCTGAAAGATTTCTTCTTGGACATTTTCTTTCTTTTTTATTTGCCTTCTTTTCCCCTCTCTCCTTGTTTTTTGTTTTCGTTAATCTTTTTCCCCTTCTTTCTTCCTCTTCTTCTCGCCTCTTGGCAGGAGGAGGAGGTGAGGAAGGGGACTCGGAGGCGGCGGGGATGAGTTCTTGAGCTTTGTGTTGGAGATGGCTCTGAGACGCGCCGAGAGCAGCTGCTTTTTTTTTTTTTTTTTTTTTATTTTTTTTTTATTTTTTTTTTTAATGGACACCCTTCTAAATATAGAATTTTACGTCAATACCATTCTAAAGTTCATATTTACATATATATCCTCATAAAATTTTATTATTGTACAAATATCCTTAATATAACGGTTGCTCTAACGGTGTTAAAAAAATTATATTAATATTAATTAAAAATAAAATTAAAATTTAAAATGACGTTATTAGCCTCACTCCTTCCCCCCCCCGACCCGACCCTGC
>JAOXJJ010049501.1:0-17680 GCA_025769935.1 Phoenix roebelenii | reverse complement strand
CGTTGATGCAATTGAGGCATGTTTGTTGAGGAAAACTCTTGCAGCGAATAACATCAGAACAATGGGTTGGGCTGTTTAAGAGAAGCATTTGCATCTCCATTCCAACCACAAGTTTCCGAAGAAAGGTTGAGAGTCAGATGGTTTCTAGGTTATTTCTCATCCATGTATACGTGGTAAATTTTAATGAGACATAAAACAGTCAATAGCCACGTACGTACGTTGCAAAGGTACATGAAACTAGATCAGAAAAACATAAAAAAGAAAAAAAGAAAAATATGAAAGAAGATAGAAATGAAATGGTAGGAGGTTGTATCTAATGCCCACGTCAAAGCTCAACCCTATTAACTGCAGGCAGCCCATGAAAAAAAAAATCATCAAATTAATTTGAAAATTGCAACGCCGTCCATGTACTAAACCCTAGGAGATATAACATTTTTTCCAACATTGTCTACGAAATATAATAAGTCTACAGACTATACCACTCTCTTTTCAAAGCACACAATAGTTTGTAATTTCTGTCCAATCTCATATAAAATAAAAAACTAGGCGCATTACAATGCAAAATGAAAACGTAAATCCATTTAACTCTAAAAGAAGAAAAAAAACTGACCACCCATTACCACATAATTAGGCAGCCCATTACCATACAATTATTGACTACCCATTACCACACTTGACTACCCATTACCAAACGTTTTGATTTGTTGTAACTTCCAACAGACAATAGATCTTTTCTGAAGTCCAAAGATAGGTGAAGTAATAGCAAATAACTAATTTCAAATGGAAATGCTGTTAGGGATTCCCATCCTTGTGACCCAGGCTTATACGCCTTCGACTCCTCACTATATCCAATGAAGATACATTTTTCACCGCGATTATCAAGTTTCTTCCTTTTAACATCAAGTACTTGAGCATATGCAACACACCCAAATATTCGTAGGTGTGCCACACTAGGCTTGTAGCCACTCCATGCCTCTTGAGGTGTCTTGTTCTTTACTATCTTCATCGGGCATCGGTTGAGCAAATAAGTTGAGCACGCCACAGCTTCCACCCAGAACTGCTTCGGCAGTCCCTTTTCTTTGAGCATGGTTCTTGTCATGTCAAGGATGGTTCGGTTCTTTCTCTCTGCGATGCCGTTTTTCTGTGGTGTGTAGGTAATGAAAGCTTTGAAGTGCTTGAAGGTAATGAAAGCGGCAGATTTTTCTTTAAGAAGGACATCCACAATTTTCTACTTAAGTCATCAATGAAGATAATGAAATATCTATTACCTCCCAAAGAGACAGGCTCAATCGGTCCACAGATGTCAGTGTGAACAAGTTGCAATGGTGCCTCTGCTCTCCATGATTTTTTACTAGGAAAAGGAAGCTGTGGTTGCTTGCCAAGTATGCAACCTTCACAAACATGATTTGGTGGATCGATTGCTGGTAAGCCATGTACCATACCGGCTGTAGAAAGCAGCTTCAGGCCATTAAAGTTTAGATGGCCGAAGCGAAGATGCCACCTCCATGACTCATTCTCAACGAGTCCTTGAAAACACTTCTCGAATTCCGTATTTAGATGCAAGGGGAACATACCGTACTTTGTCATCTTAACACAATCTATGAGGCTTCCATTTGCATTTTTCAACCAAAGATGGTTGTTCTCCATATATACTACGTATCCCTTTCTGAGTAGTTGACCGATACTAATAATATTGCTTTTCATGTTAGGAATATAGTAAACATCAGAAATATACTCGGGCTTACCATTCTTTTGATAGATTTTGATCTTTCCTTTGTCTTTGACTGGGAGTTTTGAAGAATCTCCCAAACTCAAATTTTCATGAACTCCTTCTGTGAGTTCCACGAAAAATTCTTTCTTCCCGCACATGTGGTTGCTAGCACCCGAGTCAAGGTACCAAGCATCATTCTGAATACTTGAATCATCATGAGCAAGAAGAAGTGTAGAGTTGTTACCCTCATTATTTGTTGCTTCGGCGAGATTGGTTTGCTCTTCGGTTTTGTGCCAGCAATTTGATGCATAGTGCCTAAACTTATGACAGTTGTAGCACTGAACATTCTTATTTTTTCCACACCCAGGTGTGAATCTTCCCTGATTGCCTCATCCTCGGCCTCTGAAGCTTTGGGTCTCCACTTGATTTTGAGTGGTTCGTTGTTGGGTCCACGTCCCCTGCCTCTACCATGACCACGGCCTCTACCATGTGAGCCTCGATCACTTAAAATCAACTATGACTCTAGTGCTTATTCCAAAGTTGTGGAGATAGTTTTCTTTTGCATGCGTTGCTCATGAACTTAGAGAGATCCCAAGAGCTCCTCAATTGAGATCTCCTCCAAATTCTTCGACTCCTCAATCGCCGCCACCACGTGCTCGAACTTTGATGAGAGGGATCGGAGCAACTTCTCCATGACTCGGACATCTTCTATTTTTTCTCCATTTCTCCTCATATTATTTACGATTAATACTAATTGCGAATAATAGTCGGAAATAGTTTCTTCGTCTTTCATTTGAGAGGGTTCAAAATTGCCCCTCAGAGTTTGGAGACGAATTCGCTTAACCCGCTCGACTCCTTTGTAGATTGTAGCAAGGATTTCCCATGCTTCCTTGCTCGTTGTTGCTTCGGCAACTCTTTCGAAGGTAGACTCATCCAACCCTTGATAGAGTAGGAAACGAGTCCTACTATCCTTCCTTCTTTTCTCCCTAAGAGCCTTCTTTTGCTCGGCAGTGTAGGCGGCTTCTTCCTCCAGTGTGGGTTCCGTGAACCCAACAACTATTAGCTCCCATCAGTCATGGGAACCTAATAAAGCTCTCATCTAGATTGACCAACTCTCATAGTTATCTTTCAATAACTTGGGTACTTATGAATTGACTAGGGTATTGGTGGAGGCCATGAGAAGAAGAGAAGGTGAGAAAATAGATCTAAGTGGCTTTGATACCAATGTTGGAAAAAATCTATGGACTATAATAAGTCTACGGACTATACCACTCTCTTTTCAAAGCACACAATAGTTTGTAAATTTTTTCTAATCTCATATAAAATGAAAAACTAGGCAGCCTTATATAGGCATTACAATGCAAAATGAAAACGTAAATCCACTTAACTCTAAAAGAAGAAAAAAAAAAACTGACTACCCATTACCACATAATTAGGCAGCCCATTACCACACAATTATTGACTACCCATTACCACACATTGACTACCCATTACCACATAATTAGGCAGCCCATTACCACACAATTATTGACTACCCATTACCACACAATTATTGACTACCCATTACCAAACGTTTTGATTTGTTGTAACTTCCAACGGACAATAGATCTTCTTTGAAGTCCGAAGATAGGTGAAGTAATAGCAAATAACTAACTTCAAATGGAAATGCTGTTAGGGATTCCCATCCCTGTGACCCCATGCTTAGAGAAAGGCTTCATGGATTCATAAAGAACTGTGCCGGCTCCAAACCTATTCTTAAGTTTTCGATCTTTATTCCGATCATCAATAATTCCTTCAATCTCCTTCAACTTTCCATTGAACCTCTCATGGGCTGCTTTTATTATCGGATCATGCACCCAAGGCAACTCTGGCTCCCCGCCGAGGTACTCCTCGTCCGTTGAATGGCTCGATAGCACGTCTAGCACCGCCATCACCCGCAGTGCTTGAATTTGAGAGGGAAAGCACCGTAAAAGAGCAACGTCCGGCTTCTCCAAAAATTTGTTAAATTTCGCTTCTTGCAAGTCCTCCACCGGCATCTTAACGCGTGCAATGGTTGGCCGGTTGGGGAAGTAGCCACCATACTGATACTGGCCGAAGTTGACGGCAGCGTGGTGTGCCGAGGCCACCCATGTTATAGTGGTCAGGATGTGGATTAGGTTCTCCGGGCTGTCCATTTTTGGCCACCATGGCTCGTCTTTCTTGTCTCCATGGCCTTTGGTCCTGACCTCGTTCCAAAACTTTTGGAGCTCGTAGTCTTCTAACACATGGCTTGAGTCCGGGTAGTAGTGCGAGACGTAGTCCTGGACCCACTGCTTGATGGCAGACCATATCAAAAGGCCATCGGTTGCAAAAGGATAGTCCTCGATTGTTAGCCTCAGCCCGTGCTCAGCTGCCGGATCTTCGACCGCCATTCCTCTGACATTGAAAGAGAAGAACTTTGTTAGAGTTTCTAATGTGGACCCAGTTGAGTCTATAAGGCCTTTGTTCAAGTGGTCCATGTGGTTGCTAATTATTGATTGGACTAGATTTACCGCTCAGTCCAATGGTGAAGCAACACGCTCAAATGCATATCTATTGCACGTTTTTTTCTATTTTATCCTGCTATGCACATGCTGTTGTGCGGTTGGACTGGTCCACCAACTCAGTAGTAGATCTGGTCCAACTAATAATCACTCCTGTGAGAGGAGGCTCCCACTCTTTGATTTCTTTATCCAGGTGGGGTATTGTTGGATAAGGTTTGGAAAAGAGAACAAGTTGGCCCTTTTCGGCCATTATAATACCTTTATTTTTTTAGGAGAAACGTTGCAAGGCCTACTACTTTATGATGGAGATAGAAGCTTACTAATGTGGAGTTTTTTTTTTATTTTGTTGTATGGTCAAGTAATGGTTGCAAAGTCGATACGATAATTTGTAATAGAAGAGGAATACCTCCGAATCAAGTCAGCTGGCAGTGCCTCCATGTCAAAGCGCCAGAACTGGTCATAGGCGACGGAGCTGATCTCCATAGAGTATTTGAGTGGGGAGAAGGATGACTCTATGATCCCACCTGCATTTATAAGGTTTTGCCGAGCAAGTGAGTTGATCTCCATGGTGTAGCGTAAATGTGGGTGCAAGAGCCGGTAAATCGGATGCATCGTACTGAGTTGTCGATTTGCTGCAATGATGTATGGCTCGACGCAAGCATGAGTTCTTAGCCTGCAAATTCCAATAGAAGGCAGTGAAGATGGATGTGCTTTCTTAATAACAATGATATTTCTCTATAACTTAATCATAACACTTGCTATATTTATTATTACAAAAAGTAATGGACCATATATAATAACACGTTATCGGTGGTATCCAATTATGTCACTATTGATTTCCCACACAAAGTATTATGTTAGCACTAAATCATATATTATCTTTTGGTAGAACAAAAAAGATATCTTTTTTGAGGAACCACGAAAACATATAACTAAATTTAAACTAACAGCATTTTAATTAGATAAGCAAGGGAAAGTTTAAAACACTAACCAACATTCCATTGAGATAGCCGAAACTGCAAGAAAAGGCTAGGTAAGCAGGCCAAGGCCCAAGAAATTAGATAAACAAGCAATCCCAGCATTTGACAAAACAGCAAATGCTGCTCTCAGTAGAATAGAAAACAGATACCAAATTATTGATTTGATGATCATAACTTGCGTACTTGGAATTTTGTTATAATGTATTATTATAATGTTATAGGTGTCATTATTTGGACAACGAGTTTGGGTGGCTGAGGTCTTGGGTGTGATTAGATTGGACTAGCTAGGGCTAATTAATGATCCCGGGCCTAATTCGAATTTGGGATGATCTTCGTTCATTTTTATGCCAATGCTATATCTTATGAGAAATTTTACCCTCCACAAGTACAGGAAATATTTTTCCACGATAAAGGAACAAATCCACCAATATGACTTCTACGTTTTAGAGGAACAAGCCAATGCCACTAACTCTTTGATAAGAATTAGTAGAATACCATGAACCGCTCATGACTCATGCAGTATATTTGTCAGCAGATATATATGTCTCTTTTTTCTCTAGAAGAAAATGCTAGCTGGCTAGCCAAACATCTCATGTAAAACGTCCAAAATGAACTCCAACAATTACTCTCCATCATGTTAGATCGTGTGAGATACTAGTACTAATTTTACACATATTGATGGCCATTAGAATAAATAAATTATGATGTATACTATTTTTTTTCTTTTTTGAAAATTGATTCAATCGGAGAGAAGAAAAATTTTTCTCGACCCATTTAACTTAAAACTCTCTAAAGAAATAAAAAAAAGATAGAAGAATTGCGAAAATAGGGTTTATGTATTCTTTTCTTTTATTGATAATCTAAAACTAAGGTATGCAATCTTTTACTGTAACGGTCCTTTGTACAATTTGGGTTGGATTCCTCTTCTTAATTCTTATAAGGCTCACTTTCTTAAAATAGATATAACTAATAAAAATAAACTCGAAAAAGTTAAAATTCTTTAGGTGGTAGATCTCGACTTCTAAATCAACTCTACCTGCTATCGCTTTGGCTGATTTTTCTCGAATTGAGAGATAAGTCTAATTAAAATCTTAATCGAAAAAGAAATGTTCGATCTGACCGGCCCATTTCAAGATCCAAACAATGGAGTTTGGGTATGATCGTTAAGGTCGCCACCTTTTAAAGTCCACAATGTCACATCATAGATTTCAAAAACTTACCTGATTTCAAAATAAAGATCATCTTAATTAATGGATGTCGTATGACTAAGTTTTGACCTCTGAAAATGTGGCATATAAATCAGCTTTCTGATGCGGTGAATCTTACTTTTGAACTCTATCCAACCGTACATATAGTGACCAAATTGATCTACATCGAGTTTAAGGATTCTTTCAAACCAAATATCAATACACCACTAGAAGGGATACAAAAAAAAGACCAAGCAATCAGGTAGGAAAAGAACTGGCCACGAAGGCCCACATTCGTTTAGACATGAAAAATCGAAGGATGCTATCCTTTCCCCAAGTACCCTGCAATAGTAGAGGGATTGCTATCCTGACAACTTTGCAAATAACAATTCCATGAGGATTGTAGGTTTGGTTTATGCTTTGCTCATTCCCCTTCTAATTACTCAATTAATGCATATTACTCTTTGTACTCTTGCCAATCAAATCTAGCCCTCCCAATCAAGGTTAAATTAAATACTGGACGCAATCAGAAAAGGATATTACTTTTGGATTATAGACGCAAATGAGCCAACTGGATGATTGAATAAATAAAATGTGTTACGTTTAATGTAAAAACTTAGGATAAGCTAATATTAATTAAGACACGACACATACCAGTGGATGATGAGCTCATGGTAACCGGAATCATGAGCACCAACATGAGCTTTGTCGAGTTTCCAGAGCCAAGCCCCAGTGGCATCCCAACAAGGCATGAAGACTTGCTTCCACTGGGGCTCGATCGGGGAGGCTGGCCGGGTGAGCTCGATGGCAAGCGGTCTTAGAGTGCCCTTGTTTGTAAGGAAGAAGATCGTACGTGATCCATATAAGGTGGTGCCTTCTAGCTCTCGAACTTTGTGCACAAATGGAAGGAAAAGGTCGTGGTAGTCCAGCATGAACAACCTCTTTTGCTTGAGTGCCTGTAGGAATTAAGACAGGAAGAAATTTCTTGTCATTAACACCAATCATGGGCATCGTGTGTTTTTCAGAGAATTTTTAAAGCACAATCTCCCTTTCTTCTTTCTATTTTAAAAAAAGAAAAAGAAAGAAAAAAAAGATCTTTGTAGAACAGGATACATTTTGAGCTCTCCACCGTGCCCCTACCAAAAGCTGTTTGCAGCATAAACCATGGCCACGAGGGATTAAACATGGTGGTTGATGGGGAAAATATTAGTCATCCTGATTTCAGGTTGTACCAACCTCCTTGACCTCAACCTTAATCGAAGTGAATGACTTCGGTAACGGCCGACGTCCCATTCTGATTAGTCTTGCTTAGGAGTAATGCCAAAGGTTATTGAATGAGTTGCAATCATAGTCTTGGCAACGGTTACACTAGTACAGTAGTAAAAACACGATCAATGTGATTATCGTCGCATGTCAATCTTAGAAAGTCGTTACCATGCAATTAATGCATGATTAATTGTTATCGTGCGGTTATGGCACTTCCTGATAAATTAGGTAACGGATATCATTCTCATCCTATATATTGGGGTGACCGACTCTTAGTTAAGCTTTCTCAAACTTCCACTTTCTCTCTCTTTTTCCACCGTTGCTCTAGATCTCCACTAACTTAAGCATCGGAGTGTCTATGGCCGGAAACTTTCTAGCAAGTGGAGTTCTTTGCAAATCGTATTTGCCTTCAAGCTTCGCAACACAAAATCTTCAGCATTCTCTTAGTCGACCTACATTTCAGCTTGATTCCGCCACCTCAGCACACCTTGGGTGGAGACCGATCTCAACCTGGATTCTACCATTCTCTGTTTGCTTTTGACATTTCTCATGCGAGTCGAAATCTATCAATGCATTGTTAGAAGTCTGAGTAATTCCGTGGATAGGGATGCAAATGTCCCAGTCTCAGGCTTAGGTTTTTCCAAATTTTCAACAGATTCAACGTGAGGAATGTAAATTTTGGCCCATTGGCCAGCCCAATTTGTATGGTTTGTTGCATGCGCACATGAATGTCTGAAAAATAAAAGAAGAAACAAAGAGTTTTTGTTCTAATCTTTCCCCCATCATTTTCTTGCAACTGTACATGTTTAATATCTAATAGAACGCAAGTATTACCTCTTCCACTGTCATGAAGCCCCCTATTTCTTCTTCGATCTTCTCTACAATGATAGCAGACTCAGGAGCGCCGTAGACCTGTGCATCAAGTTTGCTTTTCAATGGGAACTCCTGCACAATGTTAGAGAACACATGTAGGCTAGGTTACTTATGAGTCGATATCTAATCATCTAAAGATAATTAAGTTTGATTGAGTATTGATCGCTAATCATAATTCTAAATTCTAGAAGACAAATAGGTTCTGTGAAAGACATTCAGTAAAATTATAGTAAAAGGAAAAAACTTAAATTTTAATTGATCAATAGCGAACCAAGGTTTTTTTTTAAGAAAAAAGAAATTAATCTGAAAATATGTAAATAATTTAATAATTATAAATAATGTAACAATTATGTGATAATACAATGAGCCATTCAACCAGTAAAATGCAAATGTAAAGTGATGGCAGAACTGTATATAATGCTCAAAGGTAGCTTTACCGTAACCAGCTGAATGGCATAAGGGTTGACACCCGCCAACGTTTGCCGAGAGAACTCTTCATCTCTAAGCCATGAGAACTTATCCTCTGCAGTTTGTGAAACAGATGAACTAAGCCATGAGGACATAATAAAACGTGTTACATGATCAAAAGCGAGAAAAAGGAGAGAGAAGTTACTTTCAATCATGGCTGGTGTCTCAAATTTCAAGACCTCATCGGTGCCATCACTAAAGACCTCCACCAACCAATGGATAAGGCCTTCTTGCTTTGGCAAGGTGAACCCTTCATCATATAACTTATCAATGGCACTGAAATAAGGAAAGTCGAGATTATCGTGGATGAGTGAGTTTCGATCGAGGGAACAAGCGCATGCAGCCCAGATCGTAACGTCTTTCCCCAGAAATATGAAGATTTCACTTCGGAGAAGGCCTCATCCCTCGGTACATACATGGAGCTGCTCCTTGTTTCCGATAGAGGGTCTGTTCAAAGTTTACAGATTTGCTCACATAAGTTGCATGAGATGACAATATTTATCTACGTACATATGTCATCATCCATCGATCGGCCATAAAGCATCCCTGTTTGCACCTTAATTTTGAGACAATAATTAATAAGGAAGCATAATTCTAACCATTACGTATCATATGTATGAGACAATTAAAGCTTATACGCCAACATCCAAACAGGTTGCCCGGAAAAGAATGGAAAACTTCGTGCTGTTTAATGTTAATCCATCTTAGGTCGTTTCATGTGAGACACACACAGTTTGTGGCCAAAAGAATCCCAAACTCTCTCTAAGCTGCATCAAATTTCGGGCAAACAACTACAAGCATGCATATGTTTTACCTTTCCGTGTTCTGGGGCGTCCGGTCCGGCAGCGCCTTGGGTAGGGATATTTCTTGCTACCACCAAGGACTGGTCTAGCTTTGTCCTCGTCAGCATCAGGATCACCTAGATCGTTGTACACGTCATAGTCATAAATCCTTTCGAAATCCTTACGTTCTCCTTGGCCATCACCTCGCTTGATTTCGAGTTCTTTACTCCTCGACCTACGAAGGCCGCTTGGAGTTTGGGCTGGCAAGTAAGACTGGTAGAAAGATTAATATGGGTTTGTTAGAGAGATCGCGACAGTATTTGGCTGCAATACGAAAAAGAAACTTTCCAGTAGAATGTGCTAATTAGCTGTAAATGTACAAGAGTCGAAGTCATGGGCGCTCTCTAAAGTCATTCGTAAGGGCTGAGTCGGCTGACAATGATGTAATGAGAATACTTAGGTATGATTGGTAATGTTATATGCTAGGAGAGTTTTGTTTTGTTTTTGTTTTTTTATTGCCAAATAAAATGTAATATCCATAACATTTTTTTTAAAGCTAATAAATATCCTAATGGAATTCTAAGCAAGAGAACTGCTACATTTGCCAAGCATGATCAAAATGGGCGCAAAGAGAGGTCTTTTCTTCTTTTCTTCCCTTTTCTTTTTATTTTGTTTTTCAATTGTTGAGTGATTAATCTAGGAAGTTTGGGATGTTTTAAGGGGTGCCCTTTGCCCTTAATGATTCACCAACACACCCAATTTATTTACAATGCATTCTAAGGAACGTAACATTTTACTTCAAACTTGAATATCAAAATCTATAGAAGAGATTAGGTTCGTCAACATCTACCATAAAGAGCCTAGCAAGATTAGCACATGAAAACAAGAGGAAGAAGAACGGGACAAAAAAGAAGAAGAAGAAAAGTCAGCATGATCAAGTCCACGCGCTTTAAGATTTGTGAAGATGATAAGTTATATACCTTTCAAAGTGAAATCATTGTATCTATAGAATAATAGGAAAAGTTATTTTGCTCCAAGTAAATCCTACTATAAATATTGGATTATTGCAATCTATATGAAAATCATGGAACCTGTGCATGTTGAAGCAATTTTGCAAATATGCTATTCCTTTGGAAATGAAAATCAGCTCTACCTATAACCCATAATAATAGATTCCTATTAAAATCATTACACAGTTCTTTTCTGCGAAATCGAAATTATGTAGGATGATATTTTTTTGATTTAAAATAGTAAAAGCTGTAATAGTCTGACAGATGGTTGCTACTTGTACTTATAATAGGAAATAACAATTAATAATGACTCTTTAAAAAATAATAATGAAAAATACAATTATTGATCCAAATCATTGTTGATATATAAATGAAGAAAATGTTGTGGAACAAATAAAAAGAATTTTTAACTAGTAAGAAAATTTGAATTTAAAATACTAAATTTTATGATAAAATGGTGTCATAACAAAATAATGGTCAAATAACGGCCATAGATTAGAAATTTATTATTCATATATATAATATACCAAATTTCTTTTGAAACCAGCTGTTATAATATTATAACCACCATTATTTTAAATTACGCACACTCTTCATAACAAAAATTGTATTTTTTTATTACATCAGTGTTATTACTATCATAATAAAAGTATAACCACCCTAGTTTATTACTTTTCATACCTTTTTTTTATTACACTTTTCCTCATTAATAAAGAGGTTTTAATTTGAGAGTAGTTTTTTTTAGTTCAATATAAAACATTTGCAATAGTGTTTAACCAAGGGATACCATAAAGAGAGAGGGTGGGTTTATATTCTCTGCATGAGGCTCTAAAATGCTCGCATATTATCAAATTCAATCAAAGCTTTCTCATACGACATCCACACTGGACCATCCATGCTCTATATGTCTGAAACTTGTTACCTTGGAGACAGATGTTGCACTAAAACACATCAAGAAACCTAATCATATGGACAAGTGACATCCAACATTGTTCAAGTCATGGTACTTTGTATATTGACAGGTTTCGAGAGACCATATAGACGAGTCTTGCCAGTGCCAAAGGCTTTTTTGTCATAATTACTCCTCCAAATTACAATACGAGAGATGAAAGTGGTAATTGAAGTAGGTGAAAAACCTTAAGGCATATTTGTTGGGAAGGAGTTTTGCTTTGGAATAAAAATGAGAATGATCAGTGACTCCCATTCTAGCAGTTTAATTTGAAAAAAAAAATCATTTCTATTTTGATTTCAAAGAGAATAAAAATTCTTGTATCCTCCAAAACCCAATTCCCACTCTCTCGATCCAATATTCAAATAGTAATTCGATGCTTATCATGAACTAAATACAACGAAGGATATGACTATTCCGATTTTTATTCTAATCTATTTTTTGATTTCGGCTCTGATTTTAATTATGAACCAAACAGACGCTTAATTTTGTAAGCTCAAACGAGCCTTTTTGTCCGGTGATTAGGATTGCAGCTGAGCAGAATAATTTATGTTTGGACTTTTAATTCATGGCTATCAAATCACACGGATGGAGATGATAAGCTATATATGCTGAATCCAAGGAAAGAGGAAAGGTCGCAAATGCATGTGTTGCTTCTGTCGCTTTCATGACCATGCGCTCGCAAGTGATGTATATAAGAAGGTTAGAATACAAAGTAAGATGTAGAATTTTAGATTGCTATAACGTAATTGGTCTTTGCATTAATTCTCGAATAATTGCTTAGAAAATTTTAAGTCATTGGTGGAAGAGTAATGCAAAGACTTACCTTGTTGGTGAAGAAGATTCTCTCCTCTGGATTGTCGGAATTGGCATGCACCCACGAATTGCAACTTATTGTAAGGGTGGTAGCATCGTCGGAGCTGAATGTGATGTCCTTGAGAAACATCTCCTTATGGTGCTCATTTGTCACCAAAACCCCTCCAATTTCACCAAAACTCTTGGGTATCGTAAAGTCACACATATACTTGATGTCATCTGTATCTTGGCTGCCCCAGTGAGCGTAGGCTTGAATAGTCTCCTTCTCTTGTCCCGTTTCTTGCATGCAAAAAAAAATATACATCAGTCAATATCATCAGACGTCAGTCCGAATGAATCCTTGCCAAGGCCATGACCAATAAAATTTACTCCAGCTATCCATCTTCATTTGTCTCCTTGTTCCTTTATCATCCGTGCCATGAGAATTTGCGTGTTGCCCTACTTATGTGATGCATCTCCACTATCCAAGATATCTACCATTCAAGAACTGGTAAGTGCAACGGTGACAAAGGCAACCAACCATGTGCCACTTGATCCTGGGTCGTACATATAATCACATCATTGGTGATTAAGGTTGGGCTTTTGGTTTGAGCCAGTCGTTGAATGATCACAGTCTAACCATGTTTATAAATAATAATGTCTTGTTTTGTAAATTAATAGAGATTAAAACACTATTTAACTGTCATCCAAATAAGGATCAGGAAATAAAGTTAACTGGGGACATTTGCTAGATTGACACCCAAATTAAAAGCTGAAGCTAAGTTTCCCAAGGGCAGGGCGCGCGAATGATAGGTGAGACATCATACATGAGACCAACTGATCGATATACCATGCCCTTAATATATATATCACAAAATATATTTAGCATTCTGTTAAATGATCCCAGTACTTGATTTCGTTGGCATGTTCTTTGGCGAGAGCCGTTCAAAACGTGAACGTGTGGCTTAATCGTATGCCTGAATGACTCGTTAAAATCTTCACAATTGGTTAAATTAGCTTAGACTTAGCGTGACCCATATTTTTATAAGACAATAAATAGTTGCTAAACTGATATTCTATCTGCATCGATGATAAAGATAGAATCAAAAATCTCAAATATAGAATCAAATCTTAGCTCCATGTCCCAAACTCACCAGAAAATAATAAAGAACAGAAAAAAACCAATATAACAAAGAACCGAGTACGTAGTTTCTGGAAACATTATTACTCCATCTCTTTTTATGGTAGGCAAGTCTTGGATGCTCGACCATCCCATGAGTACTCACTCGTCCGTTATTCATTGAGACACCGAGGTTATTTTAAGGGCCAATTCCCTAACAGCACTAGTGAACAGCAGTCTTAGCGGCCATGCATGAAACGTGAAACCTTACCAATATGTATGGAATAACAAAATGAGCTAAGGATTTCTCCAGCCTCTACTAACATGAGCTTAGCTGATCACTTACTTGGATCGACCTCGGCAGCCAGGAGCTCAAGGAGGAGACTTTTACCAAACAGATCAGTAATGTCATCGAGAACATGCGCGAGATTGAGGTGACTCAGTAAACCTCCGTCCGTCATTTTGACGGCAACAACCGCTCTGATCAGAACGATGCGTGCATCGCTATCTGCTGAATAAGATTGAACTTTCCCTGAAGCACAACGAATGCAGTCATGCTTCCGTATCTTTTGAAGCTTGACCGTTGCCGGCCGAAGCCCGAGCGGCAAGGAGCGGTGGCTGGAAAGAAGGGGCCCATGGGAGAAGAAGAGGAAGGGAGCACTTCTCGCTGTAAGGAGCTGAGGCTTCAGCATCTCTTCTTTCAGATGAGATGGGTGGCCAGGGTTCTAATGAAGGGGTTTAGAGACCAAGATAGTTGGCTGCTTATAAAGAGATCACGTAGTTCTCTACGTGTGTGAACTTTGAAGCGGCCTGCAGCAGTCTAAAAGCAAAAGGAGTTGGGTATAATCACCATTGTGAGCATAAGGAAACGTTCACTACTTTATAGTCTGCAGATAAAAGGCCTGTCCGCATGCCAATTAATCAGTGCAAAACAAATATAGTGATGAGCGCGTATGTCTCGAGAGGAACTCTTCAGTGGTGATTGACTAGGTACGGGGAGTGGATAGATATGGTGATGGTCACCCTCTTATCCATGATACTCGCAGACTGGTTCAAGAGCTGAGCTCTTTTCAGGCACTACATGTGTTCCGGAAGGCGAACAGTGCCCGGAGACGGATCACCTCATTTGTTGCCCGGCATTCCGAAGAGATCATATGGACATCCTCAGAGGACATTCCTCCTCCTTTGTATTCTTTACTTTCTTTTGATTTGGCAGGATGTACTCACATTAGAATTATATCAAATGCCACTTTTATCAAAAAAAAAAAAAAAAATTAGTGCAAAACAGAAGGAGAACATTGTCAGACTTGCCGAGGATGCATCTTGTTCCATTCTTATTGTTGGTATATTAGTTTGGGTTGGGGGCCGGTTCTTTTACCACTAGAGAGGTACTTCACACAACACTTACGTGACAGTGTGATCTGACTTCTATTGTGAATGACGAGTCCAATTAAGAAGCCCAATTAATTTCCTTATAACCTGAAAATTCCTTTAATTTGGCTATATTTGAGAATGTTTAATTCAAATTGGCTGTATGTAATTGTTTTAGAATCAAATAGAGGGCTTTCTCATCGGGACTAAACTTGCCTATGGAAAGCCATAATCGCAATCCATATGGGTGATTATATTTGTAAGCAACCTACATTGAGAAAGGCTAATGACCTCTTGAGAACTTTGATGGATTGCCTCGGTAAAGAAACGGTGATAAGTCTGAGATTCAAATGTGAGTGATGGTGAATATATTCTCAAAAAAGGAGAAAAAATAATTAAAGTTAAATAGCATGATACAATTTTAAAAACTATATTTCATAACAACAACCTACTATTTCAAAATAGCCCTTCTAATCCATTGCCAAAATTGATGCCTCATTATACCAAAATTGATGCCTCATTATACCATCTATTTTGCCAAGATAGCCCTTTGGACGCCCAGATAGGGGGAACTTTTGAGGAGCTCGTGCCAGGGAAAAAGGGATCGCTAACGGATCCGCGAGGAGAAAACCACATCAGGAGCTTCGCAACGAAGTATCACGAGCTCCTCAGCTTTTCCAGAACTCTCTTCGGATACGAAAGAAGCTAAGAAGAGGCGAAGAGATCATCTCCACCATACAAAATCGAAGAAAAAAAATCGAAACTTTGGGTCACAAATCAAGAAAAGAAGCCATTTTGAATGAATTAGAGGCCAAAAATCGGGTTAGTGGAAGCGAGAAAGGAGAAATATTCAGATAAAATCCATGAATTAATTCCTCCAAATTTCATAAAATTTCACTCAAAAGGAAGGATGTCGACAGGAAACCGCCCGGAAAAGTCGGCAGGACAGGCAGCGCCAATACCCATCTTTTACTTCAAAATAACGGAAATAAAGAAGAAATAAAGCAACCAATTCATCAAGCTCCCATGAATTCTTCCATATTCTCACGTAATCTCATCCTGAAGTGGACAAGTGTACAGTTCTCTGCCATTGAGAGGGACGGCAACCGAGCAACCAACCCCAGAGAGAGAGAGAGAGAAGCTTATCTCTTCATTATTGAAAAGAACCAAGAGGCCAAAGAAGAATACTCTCGGAAGAACGGAAAGTTTCAATTTTTATCAGCCACCGCGCACGGAATTCTCGATCCACGCGTCGAATTTTCTTCAGGACAGAAGCGGTTTCTACTGCGCTCTGCCTCAAAAATAGATCAAAATTCAAAAAAAAAAAAAACAGAGAAAACAGTCCCAGAGCAGGTGGAAGAGAGAGATCTAGTTACTCTGTTGTTATAAAAAGTCAGTTTTGATTCTTTAAAAGAAAATAAGCTTGAAACCTATTTTGAGGAAGATTAGCCCTTTTAACAAAAAAAAACGACAGATGGATGAGAAATTTGGGGGATTATTAATGGATTGTTTTGATCCACAAATAAGGTAGTGTGAGGCCAATTTAAGAGACCAACATGAAAGGTGGAGGAGGCAGTTGTATATCCCACCGACAAATCATATCCTAGACTGCACCACATGGCTATGCACCATATCAATCATCATGTCTCCTTTCTATATGCTCCATTTATCATGTGTTTGTCTATGTGATTAGCCTATAAGAAGAAGATGAGATGATTGGCGTGGTGCATGACTACGTTGATGCATGCAGTGTAGGATATAGTTTATCTATCCCACTGGCATCATGAATCCACCAGCATGCCCTGGTGGCTTGAATGGACTAACATTTGTCGTAAGCCTTCCAATTCTCATCTCCTTCTTTAGATTAATTTTTAAAAATAAATTTTATAATGTCACAAAAGATTCCTAAACAACTTTCATAAAAAGCTACATTTTTTGTAAGTCAGGAATAAGAAGCTACCTTGCCCATACTATATGACAATATTAGTCTTATTTTTCCAATAATACTATAGCTTTTTTTTAATGCTGAGCAAACTATTACATGCATTTAAAAGAAAATTAGAAATCAAATATTATATAAGTAATAATCGGCTCGATATTTCCAGTTAAAGACTAACATGGAACCTTGTGTGCAAAATTGAGAATTACATGAGTTCTAATTGCATTGGTTATTCAGCATTATCACCTTATTATATTTTGACACGACATATCAACTGTTTTGGAATAGTCTAGATACATATTAATCTAAATTCATACAAGGATCATTAATATATTCATGTACTTATCTATCTTTACATCTTCCTATAATGTCTATTTATTTTTCTATGCAGTCTTAATTACAGGCAATTAATGTCAATACATATACTAGAAGTCTTCATGAAGTCTATAAAATACTTTTCTACTATTGTATTTGGGAATATAACCATAAGTAGCTGATTGTTGTCCATCTTTGTGTTGAGTTGCTTCAATTAATTATTCACATATTCCTCTTTAGGGTCCTTTGTGTGTAGCACATGACCTCTGAATGTCGTTGATGCAATTGAGGCATGTTTGTTGAGGAAAACTCTTACAGCGAATAACATCAGAACAATGGGTTGGGCTGTTTTCGAGAAGCATTTGCATCTCCATTCCAAGCACAAGTTTTCG
>JAOXJJ010049434.1:0-17706 GCA_025769935.1 Phoenix roebelenii | reverse complement strand
ACTGGGGCTCGGTCCTATAGGTTTCTCTTCTCCATCGAGAAGAGCTTCCCCGCCGACTTCACAGAGATGCTCGTTCGGGATCGGAAGTATGCAAAGGCCGAGGAGGCCCTTGCTTCCAAGCGAAGCGCAACCGAGCCGACCTCCAAGAAGTAAAAGAGATGCCGCGAGGAGCGCGGTCGTCCCAAAAGCCAATATCCTCATCAGAACAGGAACCTTCCTCGGCTGAGGAGTCCACCTCGGCCCCGGGGGCAGCCCCGACCGAGGTCCCGCCAAAACCGAGATCTCCGGTGCGGCCGCGAGTACTCTCGGGGAGGTATGAGAACTACACTCCCCTTAATGTTCCCCGGACGGAGATCCTGATGGAAATTCAAGGCCGGAATTACTTCCGGCCCCCACCCCCGATGCGGGACCCCGGAGCTTGACGCAATCCCAGAAAGTATTGCCACTTCCACCGAGACCATAGCCATGATACGGAAGATTGCTTTCAGCTCCGGGACGAGATCGAGACGCTCATCCATCGCGGAGTACTCAACCGGTTTGTGCGGAACCGACGCGAGGAAAGGAGAGCGGCAGAGAGCGCCGCACAGCCCGAAGATCCAAATGCCAACAGACCCATTGCTGGCACCATCAACACAATTGGAGGTGGAACCTCGGCCGGAGGACCTACCGAGGAATGGGTCACCCCAAACCGCCTGCGCACCTCCGAAACCATCTCGTTCTCAGATGAGAATTTGGAAGGAGTTGAGACTCCTCATGATGATGCTGTGGTCATCTCCATGATTGTAAATAAATTTGATGTAAAGCGTATTTTGGTGGATAATGGAAGCTCGGCGAATATTTTATATTATGACGCCTACCAAAAAATGGGGATGACAGAAGACCAACTCCAGAGGATGAATGCTCCCCTGGTTGGATTTACTGGGAATTCAGTCCCGATCGAGGGCGAGATTGATCTCTTAGTAACGGTCGGCCTTGCCCCTCGAGAAAGCACTGTAAGGATGGATTTTCTCGTGGTTCGTCTGCCCTCGGCGTATAACGCCATCCTTGGGCGACCAAGGCTCAATGCCCTCCGAGCCGTAGTCTCGACTCGCTATTTGGTCATGCGGTTCCCAACCAACTAAGGAGTGGACGAAGTTCGTGGGGACCAGATGGTAGCGAAGCGATGCTATATGGCGACCCACAAAGCCAGGCGACCAGCTGAGGCGTCAACTCCGATAACAGACTAGGCGCTCTCCATCAAAACTTTGGAGGCATGGGATGGCCCACGAAAGGAGCGGGTAGAGCCTGGTGAGCTTCTTACCCAGGTTCCTTTACAGGAAGATTGCCCTGAGCTAACCGTGCAGGTCGGCTCCGGCCTGGACGCCCGCGAAAGAGGATGCCTGATCGAGTCCCTGCGAGCCAACATGGACGTCTTCGCCTTGTTGCCCGCCGACATGCCGTGGATAGATCCGGAGGTCGTGGTCCACCGACTTCAGGTGAAACCAACCTGCAAGCCCGTGCGGCAGAAGAAGTGAGGCTCCACCCCAGAGCGACAGCGAGCAGCGGCCGAGGAAGTAGACAAGCTTCTCAAGGCCGGCTTCATCCGGAAGATATCCTACCCTAACTGGTTCGCCAATGTTGTCCTCATCAAGAAAGCCAACGGGAAATGGCATATGTGCATGGACTACACCGACCTGAACAAAGCCTGCCCAAAGGATAACTTTCCGCTCCCCAGCATCGACCAGCTTGTAGACTCCACCTCGGAGCATCAACTACTGACATTTATGGATGCCTTCTCCGAGTATAACCAAATCCGGATGGCACCCGAGGATGAGGAGAAGACAACTTTCATCACCGACGGAGGCACTTATTGCTACAAAGATATGTCTTTCGGCTTGAAAAATGCTGGGGCAACTTATCAAAGGCTGGTCAGCCAAAATTTAAAAATCAGATAGGCCAAAATATGGAGGTCTATGTGGACGACATGCTGGTAAAAAGTCGGATGGCGGAGGACCATGTAGCTGATCTCAACGAAACATTCTCCACACTAAGAAGGTATCGGATGAAGCTCAACCCTGCCAAGTGTGCATTCAGAGTCACCTCAAGAAAATTTCTCGGTTTCATAGTCACCCAGCGCGGAATTGAAGCAAATCCCGAGAAGATCCGAGCACTACAAGAGATGGCGCCATTAAGGACGATCAAGAAGGTACATCGGCTTACTGGCCGAGTTGCAGCCCTATAAAGATTTGTTTCCAGGTCTGCCGAGAGATGCCTCCCTTTCTTCGCAGTCCTCAAGCGGCCGAAGAACTTCTTATGGACGGAGGAATGCCAGCGGGCTTTCGAGGACCTTAGGCATCTCCTTGCTTCCCCTCCAATTCTTACAAAACCTCGGCAGGATGAGCTCCTCTACTTGTATCTGGTGGTCTCCCCGGTTGCCGTGAGCTCGGTCCTGGTCCGAGAAGAGGACAAGCTTCAGAAACCAGTGTACTACACCAGCCGGATCTTGAGAGATGCTGAGACCCGATACTCAAAACTGGAAAAAACCATCTACGCCTTGGTCATCTCAGCTCGAAGACTCCGGCCCCATTTCTAAGCCCACACAGTCGCCATACTGACCGATCAGCCCATGAAGCAAATCCTGCAGTGGTCGGATCGGGCTGGGAGAATCACGAAGTGGGCAATCGAGCTCAGAAAGTTTGACCTGGAGTACCGATCGAGGCTAGCAATTAAGGCTCAGGCACTCGCCGACTTCATTGTCGAGTGCACTATGCCGGACGAGCCCCAGCCCGCATCCGCGCCAGCGGAGGAGATCCCGGGGCGATCGTGGGCTTTACACGTTGACGACTCCTCAAACTCGGGAGCTAGTGGAGCAGGCCTCATCCTCACCAGTCCAGATGGAGTAGTTGCGGAGCAAGCTTTGCGCCTCGATTTTCCCGTCTCTAACAATATGGCGGAATACGAGGCACTCATCGCCGGACTCAAATTGGTGAAGGAGCTGGAGGTGAAGGATCTAAGGGTCTTCAGCGACTCCCAACTAGTTGTGAGCTAAATCCTAGGAGACTTTGAAGCTAGAGAGCCCGCGATGTAGAAGTATCTCCGGAAAGTGCGAGATCTCACTTCCGCTTTGAGCTCTTTCAACATCCAACATATCCCAAGGTCGGAAAACCAGAGGGCGGACCAACTGTCAAAACTAGCAACCTCCCGCATGAGCGAGCTTCCTAAAGCAACAATGCTCGAGTACCTCCAAATACCCAGTATGGAGGAACCCGAGCCGGCCCTTTGCCTTGAGGCGGAGCCGAGCTGGATGGACGAGCTCATCAGTTATCTGAGAGATGAAATCCTGCCCAACGATGAGCTGGAGTCTCGCCGAGTCAGGCACCTCGCCTCCCGATACGTCTTGTACGAAGGCAAACTCTACCGCAGATCCTTTATCTCTCCCCTCCTCAGGTGTCTCCGTCCGTCAGAGGCGGATTATGCCATGCGAAAGGTCCATGAAGGAATATGTGGAAATCATTTGGGGGGCCGAGCACTAGCCCACAAGATCCTTTATCAGGGATACTACTGGCCCACACTCCAGAAGGACGCAACGGACTTTATCTGGAGATGCGACCAGTGTCAGCGGAACGCCAACATCCAGCGCCGACCTTCGGCCCTGCTGACTTTGATTAGTGCCCCCTGGCCGTTTGCTTAGTGGGGAATTGATATTCTGGGGCCATTCCCCCTTGCAACCGGGCAAAGAAAGTTTCTGGTTGTCTCCATCGATTATTTCACCAAGTGGGTCGAGGCCGAGCCAGTAGCCCGAATTACCGAGCAAAATATGCGAGATTTTATCTGAAAGTCAATAATCTGTAGATTCGGGCTTCTCCGCATCCTCATATCCGACAACGGCCGCCAGTTCGACAATGTTCGATTCAGAGAATTCTGCTCCGAGCTCGGCATCGACCACCACTTCATCTCGGTCGCCCATCCACAGACAAACAGAGAAACCGAGGTAACAAATCGTACTATTTTGTAGGGGCTCAAAGCCAGGCTTGATCGGTCTAAGGAACAGTGGGTCGAGGACTTATACAACGTTCTCTGGGCCTACCGGACCATATTTCGGCTACCCACAGGCGAGACCCCCTTCAACCTGACCTACGGGACGGAGGCAGTCATCCCGCTAGAAATCGGACTTCCCTCCTCGCGGGTGGAGCACTACGACGCCGACTCCAACTCTTCTCAGCTCAGGAACAACTTGGACCTTGTCGAAGAAGCAAGAAAAGTCGTCCGAGTCCGTATGGCGAGATACCAGCAAAAGACAGCCCGGTACTACAACTCCAAAGTCAAGGCTAAGCTTTTCAAAGTAGGGGATCTCATTCTTAGAAGAGCTGAAGCTTCTCAGCCAACCGAGCAGGAAAAGCTAGCCCCAAATTGGGAAGGATCTTACCGAATTACGCGAGTCCAGCGATCCGGAGCATACAAGCTGGAATCCCTCAAAGGGACTCTTATCTCACGAAGCTGGAATTTCGAAAATCTCCGAATGTACTATCAGTGAAGCCCTAAGGGGTCCTTGGCGATCGGGAACATGAGTTCCATCTTCTTCTTACGATAATTCATCTACAGTTTTCTCTTAATCATATTGTGTTTCTCCTGATATTAGAATATTTGTGATCTTCAGATTTTCTGACCAAGCTCGGATGCCCGACTAAGTTCGGATGCTCCTGCCACGATGACATCGAGCTCGGTCTTGATCTCCCTCAAAGACCCTGACAAAGTTTGGGATGCCCCGAGTGTTGATAGTGCGTGCCCAGACCCTTCGACCTCGGAAAGCGTCGCAGGTCGACAGTGCGTTCCCAGACCCCTTGACCTTGCGCACGATCCCTCGACTAAGGTCGAGATGCCCCGATAAGTCGACAGTGAGCCCAAGCTCCCTCGACCTCGAAAAGACGGGATAGTACCTTCGCGACCCTCCGTGGTGCTCGACATCGACAACGGGGTAGTACCTTCGCGGCCCCCCGTAGCTTCTCCCCGACTAAGGTCGGGATGCCCCGAGTGTCGATAGTGCGTGCTCAGACCCCTCGACCTCGGAAAGCATCGCAGGTCGACTATGCATTCCCAGACCCCTCGACCTTGCGCACGATCCCTCGACTAAGGTCGAGATGCCCCGATAAGTCGACATTGAGCCCAAGCTCCCTCAACCTCGAGAAGACGAAGTAGTACCTTCGCGGCCCTCCATGGCGCTCGACATCGACAACGGGGTAGTACCTTCGCGCCCCCCGTAGCGCCTCCTCGACTAAGGTCGAGATGCCCCGATAAGTCGACAGTGAGCCCAAGCTTCCTCGACCTCGGAAAGACGGGGTAGTACCTTCGCGGCCCCCGAAACGTTCGAGAATGACAACAGAGCAACGTCTACACAGATCTCCAACGGCAGCTACATCTCCCAACATGCCGGCATCCCTAAAGTGGATCCCAGACAAAAGAGCACTCTCAAAAGCTAGCCAAAGAGCGAAGCTGCCTACCTCAGCATGGGGCGCCTAACTCCGACAGTGCGGAAGGTACATTTTACCCGGCACTTGCTCCATTACATTTATTTACTCGTATCGCCAGCAATTCTCTAATTGAACTCGGAACTTTCCCCGACCAAGGTCGGGATGTTTCTCTAAATCCACTATGAGCTAGGGTCCTCCCTACCCCAGGCACGCCTCTCCCATTGCTAGTCCACAGCAACTACCTCGACCCTCGATACCTTGGTCGAGCTCGGAAGTGCCGAGGCACTTACCATAAAATCCCGACTCTACTTGTTGGCATCTCGGACAAGCCTGAGACCAACTACCGTAAAGGCCTCGGCGGCAATGCGACTTCGGTCCATGGTCTCCCCGGAGACCAACTCCGAGATCTTCCGTAAGCTAACGTCTGGAAAGTTAAACTTGAAAACTTGGCTAAAATTGTCCAAAAGATGAATCTAAAGGCCCGACGAAACCTCTTCAGGATTCGAGGTCCGGGCTCAATGCACAAGCCGAGCCCGAGGACTTGGCAAGATTCAGATCCAAGCTCGAAAACTCAGAGGACTTCTCTAAAGTCAGAGCTTGGAGCTTCGCTTAGCGAACGCGATTTAAGCCTAGGCCTATGGAACCAAAGTCTACACACTTAGCCGAGTCCGAAGACTTAGTGAAATTCGCCAACGGGAATTTGGCCGGGCAAGCGTGATTGAAACTTAAGTCCACGGAACTCAAGTCCACGGAACTTAAGTCCACGAATTCGGCCGAGCTCAAGGACTTAGTAAATTTTCCTACGGTTTGAGCCCGACGCCTAAAACGTTGTCCTAATCAGAGCTAAGCTTGACACCTTAGCGAACGTGCTCCGCACCTAAGCCTAAGTCTAAGAACTTAGCCGAGCTCGAGCACTTAGAAAGATTCGCCAAAAAGAGTTCGACTTGAAAGATTAAAATGAAGGTTTATTTATTGCGCAAAAGAAGGAAAGAAGGGCAAGTACAAGTTTGCAAAGGAACTATTTTATTAATGAAAGTCCGAAGGCCAAAGTACAAAATTGAGATTGGCCATACAACAAGTTTAAGAACCAACCTCACTTACAACAAAAGAGATAAAAAAGAAAAACAACTCTTAGGGGGCTCCGGCCTCGTCAGTGATAGGATCATCCACGATGATCACCTGGGGGACCTCGGCAAGGACGGGTTTGGGACCTTCCTCGGCAGAAACGGGTACGGCTCCGTCAACGACTTCAGGGGTCCCCTCAGCAGGGGTCGCCTGGATGACTTGCTCGGCCTCGGCGGCTTCTCCCCCAGCCTCCGCCTCGGCAGCCCCGACCTCCGCCTCGGTAGCCTCGGCTTCGGCCTCCTCCTCCCCCTCTTTAAGTGGCGAGGGCACATCGGACTCGCCATCGTCGTTGAGCCCCGATCTCGGCCGAATCCCCGAAAGATCGAGCTAGGGGCAGAACCGAGCTATCTACCACCTGAAGTTCTCGAAGCTCCGGAGGAACCCGTCGACAATCTTCTCGTCGAGCATGTCGCGGAACTCTTTCGACTCCTTGAAAAGCTCCACGGCATTCTGGGCTTGCTCGAGCGCCCTCTTTTCTCGAGCCTCGAGCTGCTCAATCTTCAGGTGGAGGACTCCGTCTTCGTACTTGTGCTCCGCAGCTTCAAAGCGGACCTCTGCGAGCCGCGCCTCGGCAGCGCGCAACTCGGACCTCGTCAGGGAGTGGGCGGCCTCTCCTCCTCGAGCTCGCTGACGATCGCGAGCCGCCCGGCCTCGGTGGCCTCCCTCTACGCGAGGGCCTCGGCCAGCTCGGCCTCGAACTCCGCTAGCCTCTTCTCGGCCGACTCCATTTGTTTCTGGAATCGTCGAGATTCATTCTGGCATCCCAAGGTGATGAACACCAGAGTATCAATTTCATGAAAATGCTGCAAGGAAAGGAACAACAAGTAAGGTTAAGGAAAATGTTAATGGATGAAAGCAAAAAAAATAAATAAATAAATATAAAAAATAAATAACTTACCCGAACGACATTACGGTAAGTCTAGTCGACGATCTCTTCAAGGCTGAGGGCCTCGAACTTGGCCTGGTCGACCGGGAGCATCGCGCGGCGGAAGATAGCGCGCGACGTCAGCATCTTCGAGGGCCGAGCTACCCTCAGGAGCCGAAGATTCCGACTCGGCAGGTCCCTTCCCGGGACGTCCTCCAACCCCGAACGAGCTGGGACCAGCAGAGCTTGAGGCGGCGGCCCGAGGTACGCTCGGGACTCCGGGACCCCTGCTCGGCTCGGGGCCCGATCGCCGCAGACGAACGACGGTTCGGCCTGCCCATTGAGCAGTGGGAGCGGGGCAGGCCGAAGGCGCTGGCTCAGGCGCCCCTCCGGGAGCCGAGCTCGCGTGCTCGGCCGATGGGGCCTTGTCCCGGGCCGCCGACGATGTCCCGACCCCAGATCTTCTCGCCCCGGCAGGAACGGAAGTAGAAGTCAACCTCGCCTTCTTCCGGGGCTCAAGGAGAGCCCCGCCGACCTCGGCTGATCTCCTCTTCAGCCAGAAGAACAGAGATGCGTTGCTGGTCGACATATGCGGAATATCTGAAACAAAGAGAGAAGAAAAACTCTAAGTAAGAGGAGAAAGAAACAAGTAAAACAGGAAACAAAACAATGTGACCACTCTTACCTCGGGGCGCGCCGAGCTCAGGCCGACATTCACCAAGGCCTCCTCGCTCAGGAGGTCGGCCAAGTTGATATCCCTCCCGAGACCCCGCAGAGAGTCAAGAACCCTCTGCTCATCCGCCGTAAGCTCGGAGAGCCTGTTGAGGGCCTTCAGCCGGGGATGCCCCCACCTCGGGTCAAAGCCCCATGACACCTCGGACGCCAAAAAGAAAAACGCCCCTTCCACTTATGGATAGAGGAAGGGGCACCTTGGAAGAGGGACATACCACCTCGGAAGATGAAGTACAACCACTCTTCGTCCGTCGGATTCATTTTTAATAAAAAAACATCGGCGGAAAACACTCACCAGAGCCGGGATCCCATTCGCTAGGCAAAGGGACAAAAACCCGACTATGGTCCTCCACGAGTTCGGAGCAAGCTGTGCTGGGACGAGCTGGTACTCCACCAGCAGGTCGTTCACGAACTCGTGGAGAGGGAACCGCAAGCTGGCCCAGAGCGTCTCAACGTACACTCCGATCCGGGCTGGGGGCAGTCGCGTCACCCGATCCTCCGGCCCCGCGGGTTCGAGATGAAACCCGGGCCGAAAAAAGAATCGGGGGTGAACCAGCTCCAGTTCCTCCTCCGACAGGCTAGATCCAACCTCATTTGGACCAGAACCCATTTTCAAAAAAGAGAAGGGAAGGTGGAGAACAAAGAAAAACTAGGAAAAAGGAAGGAGAACACTCCTAACTAAGAAAGGGAGATGACCTACGGTGAAGGGATCGCCGAAAATCGCCCTGAGGCGCCGTCGGAAGGCTCGGTTACGACTGAGAAAGATGAATGAGAGACTAAAAGCGAAGAAGAGAAAGCAGCCAAGCGAGATCTTTTTTAGGGCCAGGTCGCGGGGTTTATATAGACCTTCCCGACAATCCAGATCGGCAGGACTGGATCCCGCCTCTCGTTCGGATTGCGCCGCGTGTCGGCCCCAAAAACCGAAGCGGCATATTTATTTTAGGTTGGCACCTCGAACACGCAATCGAGGCAGTGTCCCGTCAGATCTTGGGACCTCATTATGAGCCCATCTTACGAAGCGGTCTCGGAGGACGAAAAGACGTCGCCCCATCTTCTCTCAATAAAAGTGCCCCGAAGCGTGCAGAGCGCCGGAACAACTTAAAGTCCCTCTAGCCCCCACCACAGCAATAAAGACAACTACTTCCCACATCCGAGCTCGCAAGCGGCTCGAACTCGAAAGTTGGGGGTAGTGTTGGGGTAATATAGATCGCCCCAAAAGTACGTGAGCATATCGCGGAACATGTGATCAGAGGCACCCAAACTTACGACCTCGGATGCACCCGACCTCGGATACGTCCGACCTCTGAGCTTCCGACCCGGCGCCCGACCAGGTGCCCGACCTCAGAGCTCTTGACCTCGGAGCTCACCACCTCGGAAGTCCGATCTCGCCGTTCACCTACCATGGTCACATCCTTCCGTAGCCCTATCAGAGACCATACCCTGCCACAGCCCCCAGCATTTAATTCGCGTAGCCTCTGCAGATCTCCGGCTTACTCCACAATTAATGCACGACTCCGACTTACTCAACCATCATCATGCATGGCTCCTGCAGACCTCCGACTTACTCAACAATTAATGCACGTGTCTACGGATCTTCAGTCCTCCATGGCAAGTCAACTCGGCTGCATCTAGTCGGCCGTGACAACTTCCTGATTCCGACCTCGTCTCCTACGGCAAAGCATTAATTCATCTGATTCTGCACCAATTCAGGCGACGTGCTCAGTTGTACGGCAATCTCGCCCCATCACATCACAGGTAACCCAGCACCCCTATAAAAGGAGAACTCCTCCATTTTAGAGGGGGCTGGAAGGCAGAAAACTCTGGATACACATTGTCTCTCCTCATATACACTTGCCCCCCTCTGACTTAGGCATCGGAGGGCCGGCGCCGAAAAACCCGACCACCGGCAATGTTACAGGTTCGCCGAAGGACGCCGCCGCCGATGGATCGCCGCCTGCCAGCGTTCGCCGGAGCTCCTCCTTCTCGGCCGACCGGTCGTCCCCAGGTCCAGTTTCCAGCAACAGGTTCAGAGCGTCTGAATCAAAATATAATTACCAAACATATAATCCTCAACATTTAGAAAATCATTAACTACAAATTTATAGTTAATTTAAAAGGACCATCCTTCGTTCCTTTTGATTCGACCCTATTCGTCTAAAGAGAGAAAATTAAAAATAGAGATCCATAAGTACACAACTTAGTAAGCAAATATTACTCTACCTTACCAGATCAAGCATATATTTTTTCATGTCAATGCATCATTTAAGGAACATAACAGATATTCCAAATTAAGCATTTCAAAGTACAATATATCAAGTCATAAAACAAATCATGCATGAATAAATCATCCATCTTTCATTAACATAGTTTTGTTTATATTGCAAATAAATTCATAAATTTCTTCACGTCGTTTAATCCTATCATAAATCAATTATTGCTCACAGATATTCATACCATGGTCACTATGACCCATGACAAGGCCATTTTCGTAATCGACAAGATTTCATAGTTCATATTTGTTATCAACTTTAACCAATTAGCATAGGGCTATTTTCATTGGATGTTAGCTTCAGGATATTGATTGGCCCCATTTCTAGAGACGGTCATAGCAATCTAAGAGCCTTCAAAAAACTTATATCTTTTTCTTAAAATACACACATAAATAGATAAAAAATACTAAATGGCATGATCAGATTTATATTTTATAATATTGCTATTTTTATTAAAATATTTATAAAACTATTTTTTATAATAAAGCATGATTTTCATAACACATATACTGTTCCATAATTTTAAGAAAAGCATGATATTTTCACAAACAATTTTATGCATGAAAAATGTGATCATTCGAAAAAAATAAGGAGTATATGATTTACTTACTTCTTTTGTCTTAGACTATCGGATTTCTTTAGGCAACTCCGCTAGATCTATTTGAAATATTAATAGAAAAATTAATTCATAATTAATAACTTTAAATAAATAATTCAGACTGAGCATACGGGGGTTTCATGTGGGTCTGGTCTAGATGATTAGCTTAATAAATCAGACTCAATCAAGGCCAAGATCAATCAACATGATTCATCAATAGGGGTTTTAGGGATATTCAATAGGATCGTAGTAATTGGTCCAATAGGTGGTTCGAGCACCAAGGTGGTTCAAGGCCATTTTTTAGGAGTCAACTCGAGTTCGTAGATCATGTTGACAAGACCCGATTCGGGGTTCCATAGATCTTCTAGAAATAAAGTAGAGAGAGGAGACAGAGAGAAATAGAGAGAAAATAGAGAAGAGGGAAGAATCCTTTTTCTCGTCTCTCATCTTCCTTCCCCCTCACTGCGATGGCCTAGCTGCCCACCCGATGCACGGCCTCAAGTGGCCGCAACCTCGACCAAACCCAGCGGCCAACGGTGGCTAATCATGGTCGAAACAGGGGTGCTCTGTTTCAGATGAAGCTCTTGCAATTGCCAGCTTAAATCCAAGAAAACAAAGCCCCAAAACTCTAAGAAAGAAAGAGGAGGAGATGAAGAACTTATACCTTAGTCTGACGAGGCATCCCAGCGACGAATTGAGGAGAAGACTTAGAGAAGGATCGTCAAGATCGGCAAATATTCTTGGACTCATTATAGAGAGCTTTCAATGGAGGAGAACAAGGAGTTAAATAGGCGAAATCCTAGAGTTCTAATCGAACTCGGATTGGAATTAGAGGAGGATAGGAGTCTTCTTCTCCGATGCATCATGCCACAAGGCAGAGTGGCCTTGGGTCCGGCCTCTTCAGGTCGGCCCATAAGCCTAAGGGTTAAGATGGGCATTGTCGGGTTGGGCGTTGTCAGGCTGAGCCTGGCCCCTCCGAGTCGGCCCATGAGCCCTAACAACTAGGGTTACTACATTACTAGTGGCCACAAATATATATTTGTAAATTAATTTGGCACGGCCTTCGTGGATGGTTTGATGACAAAGTACGAAAGGAGAAATATTATACATACTAACATGGACCTTCTTACAAATCTTGAAGCGTGAACATCAAAAAAAATAAAATTTTGCTTTAGAATGAATAGATAAAAATTGAGATGCTATATATAATCTTTCTTTTTGTTATTCCATAAGGTGATAGTGATGTTGTACACACTTCTTAACATAATAGAGAGTAGATGTTTATAATTTTTTTTGATGTTCTCTGTAACAATAGTCGCTACACTAGCTATTGTTGTTATGCAAAAGAATGGTACTTACGACAAGTAAACAAGCCTTTTAGAGCATTTTTAAAAGTTAACAACAAGCATTCATAAAATAAAAATTAAATAATTAATAATTGTTGTATATCACATTTACATCTCAATATGAAACCATATAAGGAAATTACAATTAATCAAGAGGTGACTTTTTGAAGCATTTGGTAACTACTAATTCATATATGACACTAGTTATATATCACGAGTCTATTACTTATAATTTAGTCAATTTGCAGAATACAATTTAGGATCTACCAAAAATCACATACATCTTTACCTACACACATACATACATATACACATATACATATACATATATATATATATACACATATACATATATATACATATACATATATATATATACATATACATATATATACATATACATACATATACATACATACATATATATATAGGTGTGTATGTATATATGTATATGTGTGTATGTATTACTAACCCTCCCTCCTCTTAAGAGAGAGAGAGAGAGAAGGAGGGAGAGATGTTTGTTTATACATAAATTTCATATACGATAAACAGATGAGTTACAACCGTTCTATAATTTTATATATTATAATAAGAAGTTTTAAAAATCAAAATTTTTTCCATATAATTCATTAATTTTTTAACTAAAGCACATAAACTTCAAAATTTTTTACACTTTCAAAAAAATGAAAAAAAAAAATCTAATTTTGGTAACTTTTTGACTTGATATTTATTTCTTATCCTTAAGTTCTCTCGAAATAATCAGCTTTCTACTTTTAATCTCTAACAAATAAAGAAGCTGCTTAAAATATTAATTAAAATAATTATTATTTGGCTTAATATTATTAGAAGAGAGTGCTATGTGGCAAAAGCCTTTAATGGAAAATGCATAATCACATATTACGAGATTCAACATAGTGTAGGCTATGAACATGATAATGTTGGTAACTATAGAATTTTGTTGTTTTGTATATATTGGGTAGATCATGAACATTTATATAGGACTAAGGAACACAAATGATACCTTCTCGCTAATTTTTTTTGATGAGATCCGGATTGTTACATGAACAATGAACAATAATAAGAGACATTTTGTATCTAATAGTCAAGATTTGTCTAATTAGTTTTGTTTCTTCCTTTGTTAATGTAACTCCACATACAAAGAACATGAATAGGGTGTGAGATTTAGTGAGCAGATATCATCTTAATATTTCAATGTTTGTCATCCTTTTATATTTTGGACCAGCAGTTAGGCATTGTATGCTGTCAAAGTTTGAGAGGATCTATTTAATTCATGTTATTCTTCGAGAGCCAACTATTTGGCATTCATATCACTTTAAGTAAATTTTAAAAGCAATGTTGGAGCAAAGCAAATTTTCTGCTTGTTGGATCAAAATTGTTCTATAAGTCTTGTGAAAGTACCACCTTGTCTTTTTATTGAGACTATGCAGTACAAAACAAAGGCATGTTATTTGCTTGAACACAAACTTTTGCTACTCTAAAATAAGCTTTTATGTTGTATTTCTTTCAGAAGTTTCAAGAACAAAGAGCACGGCATGGGAGCAAGCACCTCTGTCTCAGCCTAGAAAGATCAACAGAAGTGTCTACCTTTGAGCCTTCCAATTGATCAATTTCTTGGAAGCACGCTCATGTCGACCCTGTTTCTCTGCTATCTACCAATCTTCTTATTTAAGGTCGAGTTCCTCTTGACCTACATTATAAGGTTTGCATCCAAAAACTTCCATCCTTCCAAGAGTTTGGATGTTGCCTGCCTAACTTAGCTCCAAAGAAGATCACTGAAAGTGACTCCATTGGTAGTCTATTAGACATCTTTAGGTGCTTGACTTGGTTGCGGCATGGAAAATCACTTCATGTTTTTTTTTTCCTTGCAGGACTTTTTTTTTTTACAGTTTTCAGTTATGGCATGCTATAGCAAGATTGGAGCTGTATTTCCTGTCAAAATCTACAATGCAGGTGAAATAGCTTACAATTTACTCTTTTGTTCTTGTATCATCAATTATTCTTGGTAGGAGGAGCAGTTTTTTGACATAGAATGTAAGATAATTAATGATCCATGTTCAGATCTGAAAAATGAACAAGTAAAAATAGGCCCAACAAGGGATTCTATCGAGATAATAGAAATTTCAGCTGAAGACACTGCATAATAAAAGATTTTCAAAGTATGAACAAGGTACAAACCTAGTTTTTGATCCAAAAAGATCACCACACTCACTGCAAACTTCAAGAGATCATAAACTTCTAATATGATGTTTTCTTTTTGGCTTCCACATGTCATAAAAAGTCAGCTCGATGTGGCAAGCCATCGAATGCTTGTAAATGTTATTTGAGTTCATTTTTCACCTCAAAACACTTGATCGGACTCATTTTCAGAGATTTTAAAAATTGTTTGAATGGCCATATTTCTCAATCTATGAAGAATTTGGCGACGGCAGATGGCAGCATTAATAGTAAGTCAGGCCATTCTAAGGCCTGCTTGACCGAGCCCACAGTATTAACAAGGTTGGGCCAATATTTCTAATGGGCAGGGCTAGGTCACAAACTTGTCGCCAGATTTAAAACAGAGCCAGCTTGGACTGGTCAATTCTGAGCCCCAAGGCCCAACATGGATTGGCCCGGATCAATATATAGCATATATATATATATATATATTTGGTATGTATATATTATAAAAATATAGTAAGAATATAATACTAAAATTTTCAAACTATGTAGCTAAACATACTAGTTGTTTAAAGAAAAAAAAAGAACTATTCTTCTAAATAAGGATTGTTTATAAACATGACCATACGAGGGGAATGAGAGTGTTCTGTTTTTGAATTTTGATTTGTTGCTAATTTCTGCTGGCCTAGTTTTAATCCGAGTCCACTTGTAACTCATTGGACCGAGCTCGGGCCCATCCGAGTCCACTTGTAACCCAAGCTGAGCCCAAGATCACCTTTGACCTAGCCCAACCTATCCCATGGGAGAACAAATTCCCCATCCAATTTCAATATTTCATTTTAAATTTTAAAAATATTCATTTTTCATAAAGCAAATCCAAATCAAATGCATAGATTTGAACCTCATCAGTATTATAAGTCTTGTACGCTGGTTTTTTATATTATTTTTCAAGAAGGATACTAGGCAAAAATCTTATCTTCCATTTTGTTACTAAATTTGTTTTATTATAATGTATTAAGGACCAAGTCAAAAGTCAACCTAATTAGGACAGCATCAAAAAATGAGCAAGGCTCTATTGAGGCTTGCGGAGTCTTTCATGACCTAATTCAATCGCAAGTAATAAAAAAATTAGTCAAATCATTTTTTTTATTTTTTATTTTTTACATTAATTTGGTCAAGTTATCGCAAAATTAAACTACATTTGTAACAACCTAAGATCTTACCTAAAATAGCCAGCTGGAAAGTATTATTTAGGTTCTTTAATCTTTCATAGGTATTCAAGATCTATCCAGCGAATAACCGATGTAGGACTAAATACACGTTCATACAGGTTCTTACAGTATCGTTGCTGAATATGTGGGAGTTGAGAGTCTAAAGAGTATGGTGGAGGCGGGATTCTTTAGATATTCTAACTGACTCAGGAAAATACTGATCATAAAACATCTTCTTGAATTCCTCCCATGTCGGTAGCTCGTCCTCACCCTCGAGTGCAGCTTCAATGGCCGTCCACCAGAACTCTGCATTCCCCTTCAGCATAGGGATAGCCAATTTGACCTTCACTTCTTCGGGATATTACAAGGCTTTGAACATCTTCTCTATCTCCCGAATCCAGGTCTCAGCAACCAGAGGATCAGCTCCACCATCAAACATAGATGGGTTGAGCCTACGGAATCGCTCATAGTAGGACTCAATGGACTGTGCAGGTGCAGGGTGTAAGGCCCAATAGTCCCATATTGGAAAGACTCGTTCCAAAGCCTGGGCATATGAGGCAGGTGTCTCCAAATCCTACAGACGCGTTTTGGGAGGAAAATAAAATCGGAAAGGGATGAAGGATGCTTGGTGAAGCTCCGGAACCGGATAATATCTAGCAGGGGAGCCCCGTGTTCTCCCTTCATGTGGCCCCCATGTGGGCACTGGATGAGAGGGCGTGACATTTGGTATCAGAGCCGAGGACAGCTCTTGTCCGATGGTGGGAAGGGTGTAAGGCCCAATAGTCTCACATCGGAAAGACTCGTTCGAGAGCCTGGGCTATGAGACGGGTATCTCCAAATCCTGCAGATGCATTTTGGGAGGAAAACAAAACCGGAGAGGGGTGAAGGACACTTGCATGAAGCCCTGAAACCAGACAATATCTGGCAGGAGAGCCCCGTGTTCCCCCCTCATGTGGCCTTCACGTGGGCATTGGGTGCCGCACATGCCCCGCGGAGACAGGGGTGTGACATGATTGGTTTTATAATTAGAGATTCTCTTGGTAGAATGATAACAGCTGGTGAGGGCCGCTCGCCAGGACTCACGATTGTTGGGGCAGAGCTTCAGGCAGCTTGGGAGGGCTTATCCTATGCAAGATGGATGCTTGGCGCAGAACGGGTGTATCTTGAGGGTGATTCATCTGTAGTGATTGATTGGATCTGAAGTGTGGATAGATACAGGGATGGTCATCCTCTTATCCGGGAGACTTGCAAATTGGCTCAGGAGATGAGCGATTTTTAGGCAGTGCATGTGTTCAGGAAGGTAAATAGGGCATCAAATTGGATTGCCTTCTCTGTTGCCTGGCATTTCGGAGAGATCCTTTGGACGTCTACAGTAGACATATCTTCCTCGTTGTACTTTTTATTTTTTTGTAATTTGACAGAATGTACTCATGTTGGAGCTATATAAAATTTACCGTTTCAACCCCAAAAAAAAAAAAAGAAAAAAAAGAAAGAAGATAGCCGATCTGGGCTAAGAACAAGCTCGAACTAGAGTAGCATCAAGCCGAGCCCTGGCTTTTATGTACATCCCGTTTTGTTTGGAGGCTTGGATCTGTGTGCGTGAATCAGAAAGTGTTTCACTTCCGAGGGTCAAAGAAAAGCTTTCATAGAGCCCATACATCCAAATCTAATCATCTTATAAATATGCTGATCAAGATACCAGCATTTGTTTCAACCCAAGATTATTTTTTTTTTTTTTGCTGGAAAAAAGGGGTAGGGGGAGGAAGGGACAACCCACCCCCGCGTAGTAGCCCCCACTGGACCCCCGCCTCGCCAGGAGAATGTTCGATGCGGGCAGAAATGGTCGTAGCACCACCCCGGCTACTAGCGGTCCTATACCTCATGTCCAAGCAGTGGCCGAAGCCACATTTTAATCGTCGCCGCAGCGACTCGAA